>WEIS01046542.1:0-15012 GCA_013389965.1 Todus mexicanus
CTGCCGTGTAACTCCAGTGCAATGACAGGCAAGCCACTTAAAACAGATTTTTCACAAGTACTCCCTCAATATCCAGCTTGAGACTCTGGACTTTAATTTGCAGAAGAACCTGGTACTCACAGTTACAGTTTTAAGTGCACTTTCACTGTGCAACTGTATAAAGAACCATTTACAGACACAGTCTAAAAAAAATCATCTCTCACTTGACCTAGCCTGGGTACCCCTAAAATGCTTTATCCCTTACTATCTCCACTTCTCTGTGAATGAGAAGGGGAAGATCCTCATCTTGTAGAAACACAAGAAAATAAATTAAGATTTTAAAAAACAGAAGAGCTCAAGAGGAAATGTCTTCGGTGAAGAGCTTTAATAGCGGTCCGGGGCCACACACTGAACAAGTGAAAAGGCAACACATCAATCGGTTCCTTCGTGATGAAGCACGGTTCGTCCTGTGCACTGGACGAGGCAAGGATATAGGGAAAAAAACCTGATAATCTGGGGCTCAAAACTATGCTACACTGCATTACAGGCTATGGCAACTCCAGCATTTTGTAGCTTCTCTGTGTTTATTTGTCCAACTCTAAGGATGCTCTTTTGGCTTAGTTTTTTCCTTGGATAAATTTCAAGGTTGTTACCAAAGCAGAAGAGTAAAATAAGTCAGTCATATGGTGAGATAATGCTTATATTTGTAGTTGGAAATGTGAGATCTTCTGTCAGTTGAATGGATGGAAAAGCTGATAGGCTGTGTTATCATCATGCTGGTCCTACTCTAAATAATACATGCTGTGCTCATGGATTTGTCTGAGCGGAGGAGTATGAGACACAGAAATATCAGCTGGCAGAAGAAGGGGAGATACACTAATGAATATAGACTTTCTACTTATTCCTCTCAGGCTTGACTTCTTCTACCACTTGTCCCATTCCCGTCCCATTACTTCCTCACGCTGTTCTCCACACAGTCTGTGCTTCTGTTGCCTCCATGCTTTTGCTCCTCTTGCCTTCTTCCTGCAGTCCTTCCCCTGCAGTCTATCATTCCTCAATTCCTCTTCCCCTTTCAGTTCCCCTCCAGCTCCCATTCAGTCTCTGCCCCCAGACCATATCCGTGTCCCTTTTGCAGACCTTTTTATTAGGTAGTTTCTGTCCTCTTCTACCTTATTTTATCACTAGTGTTGACTCTCCCTGTTTTCTTTCCTCTACCACAGTGATTACTACTCTCTGCACGGTCAGGCCCTCTCTCCCTCCGCTCCAGACTCAAACCCCTGCTTCTTAGTACTCTCCAGAGGGGGTTTCCTTTTCATCATTTCTCTTTTTTTATACTCAGGGTTAATTTTTTCCCCCTCTACATCCAAATCATGCAGACACCACTACGACCCTCCCTGGAAACCATCAGAGGAGTGTGGAAAATTATGACCTTTACGTTTACTGCTGTCCTGGCCCAAAGTACAACAGAGCTGCAGTCATAGGAGGGAAGGGTTCTTTTCCATCTACTTCAACCTTAGATCAAGAATCCTCAGTACAAAGAAAATCTTAACGAAAACTCCACACAGGGATCTAGCAAATGTCTACTGAGCAGATATGAGCTTTGAAAGCTCACCTGCTTGGACTTGCTGGAGGAAGATTTTATTTTGTGATGGCAAGAAGCCCATTACTGATGTGACAGCTGTCTCAGTAACACCTATCAAGGCCATATTTCAAGCTGTAGGGAAACTGAAACTTCTTAAAGACGTTATCACAATTATTAATTTTTTTTTAACCTGGGCAGAACACTGTATTTTATTAGCCTCATTCTCAGAAGTACTTGACCTGAAATTTGTCTTATAATGGCAAATGCCAGACAAACTGAGCAATCATCAGTACTCTACCTGAGACAACAAATGGCACAGCAAATAAGGTAGTTGAGGTGAATCTCCCTTGCTCAAGTAAGAAGAAAGCTAAATTAAATCAAGTGGGGAACTCCCAGTAAAGAAAATGCTTTTCATAAAACCAGATTGAGGAAGATGTTGCACCTGGGAATTAATTCACTAGGACTCAGATCTTAAGAGCGTTGGAAAGAAAGAGGCTATTGACAGGGATCTCCTGTGGGGAAAAAAAAAATAACAAACATTATGATAATTATACCTAAATAAAAAGTTCTGGAATTCCTTTAAATTTCTGTTTCCAGCTTCATCCAGTCCATAGCTATTCAAGACCAACAGACTGAGTAGTTGGAGGGGCAGATCAACTCTTTTCTGCCATTTGTGTAGTGTTATCACAGAGGCAAAAGTAAAACAGTCATCTCAGTAGTCCTTAACGGCTGTCCAGTGTATTCTTGAGTGCACGTAGCCAACTACAGACTGGAGCTCATGCTGCACACATAAGCGTGCTAGAGCTGGCACATCAGCATCCATGTTCTAGGGCAGAACAGAGATACCTGCTGGTTTCTAATAATGGGGGGAAAAAACACAAGAAAGAAGAAAATGTGGTCAGTTCCGGAGGGAAAGATCAAAGATCCTGTGTAATGAGGCATGAAAAGGCAAACAGAGGATCCTTTACAGCTTTTCATTGTCGATGATAATACCGTGTTTCTAGACAAATAGTCTTAATTGACCTTCACAAATTTGAGAATTGTTTCATGTGACTAAAAACCCATTTGCATGCAACTTCCACTGCACACAGGGAAATAAATAGACAGAAAGACATTCCTGGTTTGCTACCTCCCAGAATCCATTCAGCTTCGGGGTGCAGATCCCTGAGGGGCGGGAGCACCACCTTGTCAAGCTTATGGCCCACAACTGAACAAAGCCTTCTTAGCGTCCCACCTTCCACACTGGCTGGCAGAGCTGCGTGTAACAGGGCTACAACTGAAATGCAGCGTCTGCCGAAGGCCATTCGAAGTCTTTTGGTGGGGTGAGGCCCACAAAGGGTCCGTGGTTCTGAAAGAAATACATAGGTATTAGGGCAGCAAGAAACAGCTTGTGGCCTCCTGAACATCTCTTTGATTGCTTTACTCCTCCTGAGGCAGCAATACTGTTGATTCTTTTCTGTCTCTCATTCCAAAGCAGCAGTCCAGCCTGATGGCAGAGGGCCTAGTGTCGAGTACCTTGGTAGAGCTTTGCCATGTTCCAGAAGCTGTTGCTAAATGTAGTAAAATTCATGTAGAGCTACCTTATTCTGATAATCAAATTGCTTAGAGCAGTGTAACTTCAGTAAGTAATTATCTGGGCAAGGTTCTGCACACTTACTCTAAAGGGAGTAACTCTTGTAAAAGGCCAACTCACATCAGTGAAATTACTGAAGTATTATGAGAAAGGGGTCAGAATTGGTCTTTAATAACTGTAGTGTTCCATGCTCCTTGGTTTTATTCCTTTTACATTTCATTCTAGTTAAATTTTCTTCATGATTTTATATTTTTTCTTTGACATGTTTCCTAATTTAAAAAAGGTGTATTTACTACTTTTTATTTTTATTTCCCCTTTTTTTTTTCCTGTTGTTTGCTTGGGGTTTTTTTCCCTGGGTTGTTGTATTGTTCTCCTTTTTATCTCATCCTCACTTTTTCCTCTTTCACCAGCAACAACTGCTTGTTATTTTAAAGAAAAAAAAAAAATGTTAGTTTCCAAAGAAAGATATTTAAAGATAAGTTCTGCCTAAGCAAGGACTTCAGGATTCATCCTTAGTCTCCCTGTCCCTTCTTTGTGATTTCTTCATATTGTCTCATGCTATCTCTGTTCTCTTTTGTCTTCTTTTCTCTTCATTCAGTTCTACATTATTATTCCTCCTTTTTTTTTTTTCCATTTCATTTTCCTCTTCTCAGATACATCCCTCTGCTCATTTAACTTTTCCACCATATGTTCGTTTTGTGGAAATCACTGGTTTCTCCTCATGCTCTGAGACTTGTGTCTCCATGAAGGTTCTTTCTTCCTTCCAAATTAATCTTATTGTCATCTGTTACTATAAAATTAAAATGCCTCCCACAAACAAATAATTATTCTTTCTTTCCCCTGAGCTCCAGTCCATTTTCCATTAGCAATGTTTTGTCCTGCCTTTCTTATCCAATTTACTTTCCATTGGACTTCCTCTGCCAGCTATTTTCCCTCCTATCTGGCTGGGGAAATCATTCCCTGCAATCCCTCCTGTGGTAGAACTCTGCGCAACAGAAATTTGCTTTCTCCTTCAGGGTGCGCTGATTTCTCTCTGGTAACTCTTTGCCCTAACTATTAAAGTCACAGCGCATTTGCCTTCTCCAAGTAACTCATGAGGGATTTTCAGAATTCAGAAGTGGGAGCAGTATTCCCTTGGCTAGGAATAAAGGGGTTTCAAAGCAGAAGGAGAGCCTGTGGATTGTATTTCTCCCATTCTGCTCATCCACTTCACCACCCATCAGGACATCTGGCAGAATTTTAGCTGGCCTCCTTTTAGTTCCTATTATCCCCTAAAATGGTCTCTCACCTTTCTCCAGCACCCAGTAGTTTCACAGACACAACAGCACTTGTTTTATTGAGCCATAATGTACATCGGGAGTCTTTAAATGCTGTTACTGTAGACCCCAGCCACTCAATGAGATTGGTATTCTTTATTTTCCTATTGGCACTGTGCTACCTTCTCTGGGATGTCCACTTAATTTAAAAAGCATCCATTTATTTACAGTCTTCAATAAGCTTATCTCCCTGAAATGCGAAGTGCACTTACACACTTAACTGATCTGAGAGCTCCAAACTTATTAAAACAAAGTCCATTATCTATTTGTATATGTTTATGTGTATGTATTAGTCCACAGAGTCCATGATTATGTATTGATGGCATTTTAAAGGCAATAGAATAAACCAGGCTGGTACTGTTATACAATGATGCCACTTGAGTGGTCTTCGTGGTATTATTGGAGTTTTATGGAGCTGACAGAAATCAAGGCACTACTTCTATGGAATTCAAAGGGCTTTGAATCACACCTGAAGTAGAAGTGGTTCTGATATGATACAAACGCTGTTTTCCTTAGAGTTCAGGGATACAAGTCTTCAGTGTTTTGGTCCACCTTTGAGAGGAGAGTACCAATAGGTACTCTCCTCCTCTCAAAGACACTATGCAAGAATGAAGCCTCTTTCTCAACAGATACTCCACCATATGTTACAATCTATGCCCATACTCCTGAAGTGCATTACAGGGTTTTTTTCTAACCTCAGGGAGAGCTCAGCTTAATTGTTCCCTCATCCAAGCCCCCCAAGCAGGAAAGGAGTTTCCATGGAAGTTTCACTGTTGCAACAGTGCCATGCCAGAAAGATCCAGCAGAGCCTGGCAGAATTTCTCTATGATTATGGGCTAGCAAATAACCCCTTTAGCTTTTTTACCTCCGTTTTCATTCCTAACATGAGCTGGGGAGGCTTACAGCTGCCAGTTGCCATAGCGTTTGCTTCTTTGAAAATTCTGTGGGAACACCTGAATTGTCCTTTGTCGCACCCCTAATAGCCTCAGTCAGAGGCCTTAAAGTGAAGGAAGGCGAGAGGTGAGGAAGGTCACCATCCTAGTGCACTTTTTATTCAAGGGAATCTTTGAGGCCATTATCATTTATGATATTTTGTACATTTATCAGTTGCTCTTCAGAGACCCAAAGGGCAGATAAGCATCCAGCTGCATTCTGTGTCTCTGAAAATCGGAACTGGTGCACTAAACAGACTGTGTATGGGACAAGCAGGACAATTTCACACTTCTCAAGGTAATTACTTTACAAACCTGAGTGGCCCTTGTCATAGCACCAACTACTTAAAAGCAAATAATATGCACCATAGCTTTAGCATAAAGTAGATCAAGTGTGTGCATGTGTGCACAGTCTGGCTCAAGCACAGCACTGGCAACAGGAGGGATGATTCTGATCTGGAGCATTGTCAAAACTGAGTTCAGCCTATGCACATGTTTACCTGTGTGCGCAGTTCATGCGGTCCCTGGTTGCACACACGAGTGTTTTTAAAATACTATTGCTATGTGTGCTTCTTACACTCAAGCTACAAATCAATATAGGCTAAATTTGTATAGCAGAAAAACCTTTTTCCTCTGTCTATTATTGGACTAAAAGATTTTTTTTATAGGATATTTCCATCATAAGGGAATTTTACATCATTTTTATAACCCCCTGAAAATAAAAGCTTTGTTACTGTAATGCTGAGAATCCCTTAGCTATAGCAGTAGTAGCAGGAGCCACTCGCATACAGGGTTCAGAATAGCAATGTAGTCTAGCACCGTCCTTGGACAACTGCTTGCATTTACAGAAATTGATGGGTTATTGTGCTGCAAACTTTTCACCTAAGAAGTCTGAGGAACGAGGTGAGGAACAACAGAGATGTCTCGCTGGGAGAATGGCTTCACTACACGCAGGATTGCACAACACTTTGAAATCTTCCACCATCCCAGTCCCATGCTGTCTCTGACTTGGCAAACGCTTTCATTTAGCCAGGGATCAGTAGCTTGGGGGGAAAAAAAAGTTCCATTCTCCAGCTGCTGTGTCATTTCCCTTGATAAGTCCTAAATTGACCGAGTTATCCAGCACCAAAGGAGCTTTCCTGTGGTAGATATGCTTTATTATGTGCCCTTTCAGGGACAAAGGCTTCTGTGTCAGTAAACTGCTATGGAGAGGAAGGACAGATTTATTCTCACAGCATCATAAGCATTATCTTCTGAGGGGCTAATGTAAAAGTAAGAAATTGTGCGGCATTACCATCCAAAACCTAATGGCTGATGTTGCTTCTCCTTGATTATCAACCTGATGGGAGGCAGAATGAAAAGCTTGAAAGGCTGCTTCTCACAAGGGCATATTTTAAAAGTTTTTTTTTAAATTAAGGAGTTTCTAAAGGCAGCATCTTGTTTGACCTTGTTCATTTGCTGCGTTATTTTGCTGGCAGTTCAGTTTGGGTATTGTGAAAAAGGGAAGGGAAGGTTTGTGAATCTCCTTATTTGACATTAATTTTAGATAAAGCAGAAAATCTTGGTTTCAAATTAAAACCCTAAGACGTTTGTGCATATATTTAGCCCTCCCCACAGGCTGCAAATAGATATATTAGCACCAGCCTTTCTTCTGTGTGTGATAAGAAGGAGAAATGGGGAACACGACTTGTCAACCTGGGGAAGGTTTCGCAAGGCACAAATGGCAGTGAGGAGCCCAGGCACCCCCTCACTCTGAGATGAGTTGGCCATTTTCAGGACTTCAGCAACAAAATATGTGTGAAAATCTTGCACCAGCACCTGGAAACACTGCATCCCAAGTGGCATTTTAGCAATGGGAACATGCTTCATAAGACACCTGGCAAAGCAAGCCTGGTTCTCTTTGGGGAAAAAGAGAAAGGGATGAGTATTAGGAAAAAAAAAAAATGAACAGGAACATCTTGACGATGAAAGCTCGTGTACGCCTGGCCCACTGGTATGTGACATGAAGAACTGACATGATTGAAAAAATATTTCAACAGATCCTCAAACAGCCACTGGAGAGGTGGATGGGGTGAATCTAGAAGAAATCCGAGAATTTGCCAAAGCTTTTAAAATCCGGCGCCTGTCCCTTGGCCTGACACAGACTCAAGTTGGCCAAGCTCTAAGCGCCACGGAAGGCCCAGCCTATAGCCAGTCTGCCATCTGCAGGTAACGCGTTACATCATAAACTCTCTTCTCCTCTCTTTGTTCTTAATAATTAGTCAGCTTATTGTGGGGAGCATGCTTGTGTTTGAGCCTCGTGTCGTTATTGTTTAATTTGGGACTTAATTTAGTGAATACTGTTGGCATCTGGCAGATAAAATGTTCTTATTGTGTACCCCTAAAGTAACCATAGTTTTTTTCCCCCCTTCCTTCTGTTTTAAACAAGTGAGAAACACTATTCCTAGCATTGAGACTTAATTCAGTAGACGAGCTGGAGACCCTGCTGCTGCTGGATAAGCACCAGCTGACCCTCTTCATACTGTGCCATTTTCTACAGATAGGGTTACTGAACAAATATTTCATGGCTGCATCCCTGCTAAGTTAAAACCTGTATTACTGTGGTTAGCACTTCACATATGGGATGTTAATGATGATTTACCTAGGCAACACAGAAGGGAAAAAATTATCCTTCCTGCTATCCTGGAAACCAGCAGCTATTCGTCTTTTATCATCCAAATGTTTACTAAAAAAAAAAAAAACCAACAAAAAACACCAGATGAGCCATGTATGCAAAGCAGAAGCAGAAATCTGCCCTAATCATCAGAAATGATAATACAGTCCTGACAGAGTTAAAGCAGTTAGAAGCAAACACCATCTATGCACGTATGTGTGTTACAGTAATCCCATGTTTATGCATGAGGTAACAAACACACTTAGGTAACAGCTTTTTCCTCTTGGGCAATGCCTTATAGTCCTTCTCCATCAGCGAAAGCCAAGAAACCAACTCTAAGCTCATTTAAGTGGATTTTGTTCTTGGTGATCCATGAAATGCTCTGTCTTTTTATCTGCTCTTTATACTTTTAATGTATTCCCCATAGAACGGAAGTGTACTTTTCCTGCAGTTTAAGACTAAGGTTATAAATAACATCAGTATGGGGTAGTGAGCTTGCAGCTCACATTTTGCTCAATGATTTTCCATAAAACCCATTGATTGTTGTTAAATACAAAAAGCTCCATAGGATCCTCTCACTTCTATGGTCTCCCCTACTGTTTTTTCTTATAAGATACCTCCCTGTAGAAAATAACCTTTATTCAGTCTATACAAGGATACTACTGCTGGGAAATTTGTTTCAAGACTTGTATATCGTTATACCAAACAACGTGTGCTGCAGTATCAACACTAACCAGCAACGCCAATGATATGAATGCTATTGCTCCCTGTTGCTAAGGATTAATTTTACTATTTTTTTTCCCCTTCACTGTGATCAATTGGTAAAGAATGCCTAAAATGGGTGGAGTTTTTAGCAACTGCCAATTTGCTGTAGCCTTAAGTTGCTGTTTAACATACTATACTTTAAAGGGATAAATCGCAGTTTCCTTCGCTTCTGTCTAGTTTGCTCTCTTCTAATTTCCTCCACCTACCTCACACCTGAGAAAACCACTGGGGATGGTTTGAATTTTACTAAAAGAAAGGGTTCCCCACTATCGATTATCATGAAAACCTCCATAAAGCTGAAGCTGGAGCACAGACGTGGCGAACAAAAGCTCAGAATGTACAGACCTTCCACAGAGGGCTCTTCTGCTCAAAATATGAGGACTGGGTGCAGAAGCTGGTTCCAAATACTTGCAAGGTTATAGGATTTTTTTATTTGCTTTGCCTGCCCCAGCTGGATGTCACTTTGGGGTTTAATAACCTGCTGTGACTGTGCATTTCTTGTTAAGCACCAAGACAAGCTGCTTCGGTGGCAGTACACTCGCTGTTCCTCAGAAATAGTAGGTTTAATTTTTCTGTTCATGGTAACAAAGGAGTTTCAGTATGAACTCCAAGTAATGGAAGGGGCAGTGAGGTAAAGAAGTTGAAGAACCAACTTAGAGACAAGTGGAGTCTCCTAGTGGCCTGTACAAACCGTATCAGCAACATATCACCTTTTGATATGTTCTGTGTGCAAATAATGGCACTTTCTTAATTTAAGACACTGCCTTCTAAAACATACACTTCAGCCTGAAATATCACAGCCACCAAGGAAGGCCACCTTGCAGCCAATTCCACTCTAGGATCGCAGGCACCAGTTACAAATTCTTTGGGGTGCTATTATCTGAAATTATTCTTCGTCTTCTTCTTTATTTGTGAGAAATGCTTTGTTTCTTGCTGGAATATTTTCTGCAGCCATCACGTGCTAAATAGAGACACTAAAAATTGCCGTCTCCAGTCGCTGAACTGCTTTACACAAAGGCATCGATGCAGTCGATCTCATCTCCAGAGCTTGTTGCGATTAGTGGCATTGGCGTTGGCACTAGCAGCGATGCTTCAGCACTGGGTGGGCTGAGGAGTGTGGCAGCGGCGGGCACTAATTGCTGCCTTTCCATAACGTTAAATACCGCAACGTGCGGGGTGGACACAGGCGAGGTGGGGGAATATGAATGGGTGGCATCAGAAGACTTGGGTTAAGACTATATCAATGCATAGCAAGAGAGGATGAACTCGATAAATGAAAGAAACAAGTGCTTATAAGACTTGAAATGTGAAATCAGCTCTTCCGCTTGTTTTTGAAAGGATTAAAGCTTTGTGTGTCTGCTTTTCCAGATGTTTTATAATACTTGTAAAATCTGGTTTGGCAAAAGACTTTTGATGGCAAAATGATATATAGAAGACCTCATTTACAGGAAATGATATCATTCTGGTACAGTTTGCAGAAATCCCACAATAAACCCAGCTTGGTGCCACAGCATATTAGTAGACTATTATGCTGGGTTTCATCTAGAAAACATGAGTCTGTCTTTGCACGTTGTGGGGGCAGTCAAGATAATAATTGCAAAGTGTCCAGCTGTTTCAGCTGAACACCGCCGTAGCGATGGGAATCTTTTTCCGACCCAGAAAAGGGCTGCAGCGTTAACTTGCAAACAGTGAAAATTGCTGAAAAATGAAAGGAAGGGAAACCTGATATTCAGAGGCTAGTAACTGCCATTGGTTTGTGTTATTAAAACTGTGGTGTTTGGACAACGTGGGATGGGAGTGGAAACAAAAGGATTAATCAGAAAGACAAGACGATAAAGAGCGATTGCCTTTGATGTCATTTCCTGTAATTAGACTTAACCTTAAGGGTTTGGAAGATCGTCAGAAATATGAAAATGCAACTTCTAACCTGTATTATTTAGCGTACTTACAATTTTGTTGTGGTGCTTGTCTTGTGTTAGCTTAAATATCTAGTTTTATATATATATATATTTATAGATATACCTATCTGGTAGTTTTCGTAATCCATTGTAAGTTACCTCTGCCAGTCAATTAGTCAGGCAGGCAGGAAGTCCCACCCTGGCAGAGCATCAGTGTAAGACTCTTCTTTCTCAATTTTCCCTCAGACACACCATCCTGAGAAGCCACTTTTTCCTACCACAGGAAGCCCAAGAGAACACTATAGCTAGCAGTCTGACAGCCAAACTGAACCCTGGCCTTTTGTATCCTGCCAGGTTTGAAAAGCTGGACATCACCCCTAAAAGTGCCCAGAAGATAAAGCCGGTGCTTGAGCGGTGGATGGCTGAGGCTGAGGCCCGCCATCGAGCAGGTATGCAGAACCTTACCGAATTTATTGGAAGCGAACCATCCAAAAAGCGCAAGAGGCGTACCTCATTCACGCCACAAGCCCTTGAAATCTTGAATGCCCACTTTGAGAAGAACACGCACCCCTCTGGGCAAGAAATGACAGAGATTGCAGAGAAACTGAACTATGACCGGGAAGTAGTTAGAGTTTGGTTCTGCAATAAGAGGCAAGCACTGAAGAACACAATTAAACGTTTGAAACAACACGAGCCCGCGACGGCAGTTCCTATGGAGCCTTTAACAGACTCTCTGGAAGAAAACTCCTAAAAAATACAAAACAAAACAAAACCACACACAAAAAAAAACCCCAAAACCCTGCACCAACAGAAACGTAACCATCCGAACTCTGTGAAAATACCTGTTCATCACCCTTGTAAGTAAAAGACTGAGAAAACTACAAGAAGGACAGAACAGTTTATAAATGTCCGTGGGTTTTCCTATTTAAAAAAGAAAAAAAAAATACACAACACTTAGTGTGTGTGTGTGTCGTAGTATTAGTTCAAAAAAAAAAAAAAAAAGAAAAGAAAAAGCCAGTTTTTTTAAATGGACTTTAAGTAAACCAAATAACTGCTTACTTTTTTTCTGTATATTATGAAAATGTGAACACATTTTAAGGAAAAACAAAACAGAAAAAGGACAAAAAAAAAAAAGAAAAAAAAAAAAAGAAAAAAACTTTTATCTGTTTAAAAGAGAATACAAGCCTGCCACCTGGAGGAGTGATTGTAGCCTTTCAGGTATCAAGTGCTGATTCACTATAAAAACTATTAACCAAAGTCAGAAACACGGCATTGCAAACTAGATTGTTAGTCTAACTCTTTTATGAGTGTAAAATTGTGTTAAAGGATTTTTACATTTGTATTTTGCAAAGAGGAGAACAACCGGATTAATTTCTCTCATCCTCGTTCGCGTCCCCTGCAGGTGTTAAAGCCATCCCATAGTGGTCACCTCCTTTTCTTTTAGTCAACAGTTTTGCAATCTCCGAGCGTTTGGGTGCCAAAAATAATTTATTTTTATTGTGATTTGCAGGGTTTGGTATTTCTCGTCTAAGGGTGTATGTCTTGGTTTGCATTTCTTTTTTCTTTTTTTCTTTTTTTTCTTTTTTTCTGATTCTTTTCGCTGCCTCCCTCCTCCCAGCTCATTCTCCACCCCCTCTGCAAACCCACATAACCCAGTGCTGTTTGAAGATTTTTTTAAAAAAAAAAGAAAAGAAAAGTGAAATCTGAACACTTTTTATATTGATACGGTGAAATGCAATAGAGGACAAAGAAGGATTAGGATTGTGTCTGATGAAGTGTCAGCCCCTGCTGAACGTTGTGCTTATTGTCAGCTGCGTAGTTTGGGATTTCTCTGTCTTTTGGCCGTGAACCTGGAGGGGTTACCAAAAAATCATTTTGTAGTACGAATAGAAACTGCGCACTTGGTTCAGTACTGCATCTCTATTAGGGTTCTGTTGGAAGCCATTTCTCTCCAAAGTCTGCTCGCCAAAGAAATTTCTTAACGTTCTGACTAAAACAAATGGACAGGCTGAGAAGCGATGAGGACACTTTGATTGTTACGTCGCTGTGGACCGTGGTAGTGCTTTGTTCCTTCTGCCTCTTCTTTATCTCATCCCGATACCTGTTTTTGCCCTGGTGGCCTCTTCAGTAGGAGGATGTTTCTGCAGGTGTCTGCTGTGCCTGCCGGCTAGACTAAGCAATTGGGATATAGGGAAACCCATTGAATACCCTTAGGGCATAGTAAGGAGGGTCACCTGCAATATGTTTCAGGTGAAGTGCTTTTCCTTGAAAGCCAACCTATCTCTGTGGCTTCATTTTTGACTGGACAAGCATTCTCTAAAATACTGTGGTCACTAGACCTACGAGTATACTGAGGCTCGGAGCAAGAGAAAGGTGTGTTGCAGGTTCTCAGTTGGTGATGGGCTGGCCCATGAAGGTCACTCACAATTTTCATCTCTTCTGAGTTCTGCTGCTCCCCGCTATTAGGGTAAAAGCTGCCTCTTGATCAGGACATTCCAAAAGATTACACTGTGGATTTCGTTCAGCTCAAAGTAGAGGTGGTAGAATAAAATTCTGCTGGTATAACTCCTGATTGGGTTCGCTGACCTCAGGATGGTTGTACTGGATTTTCGCTGGTCTACCCAGGACATTGGAGGAGGTTCCTGAAGTGCTGGAGTCTTCAACAACACCTCTCTTACAGAATTTTCACATTGATTTCACTAGGCTTTGAATCTGGCCCTTGTTATTTTATTAATGGGATTTGCCTTGTAGAATGGGGTATTTGCTGCATGGTTGGTGGAGTTTTAAGGCTTCAGAGACCATCATCTGTGCCAGAAACTGTCTCTAAATGTGAGCACTCTCAAAGGTCAGGCTTGGAGAGCACTGAGGATCCAGTACTCCAGGCTGGGCTCGCATCCAGCAAACGCATTTTAGGCTTTAAGCTTCAGCAGGGTATGTTTAAGGATATTTTCAGTATTGCTTTTATAAGGAGAAGAGTGAGAATTGTTATTGACTCATTTCTGATTGTTGATATATAAATATCTGCCGGGGGAAAAAACGCCTCAGTAACCAAAGGCAAATTGTGAGGGACAAAAAAAGATGCTTTATCCAAGCTGAGCTTGTGAGTTGAAGAGAGTCTCACAGCAACATCTGCCCCTCTGGGCTTTCTTTTTCCCCTCTCTATCCATAGACACCTATATCCACAGATATATCTGTGCTATCTATACCAAACAGCCCTCAGCTTGTCACCGCAGTTCAATTTACATAATGATCAGGAGAGCACCCAGAAGCCAACAGGGAAGCAGGGAAGAGCAGACCGTATTTGGAAGTGGACCCTCCTGAAGTCCCATCAGTGTCTCCAGTATGCTGCTAATTGTCCAGTCATTAATACCACCTACACAATTACCTGTTCGGTCACCCTTGAGACCATACCCACCCTCCTCCCTCCCTGTCATCACCAGCCTGGGAATAAAACCATCAACCACCCTTTGCCTAAAAACTCAGTTTCCAATTCTCCCAGGGACTGCTCTAAATTTTGTGAAGAAAAATCCCCCAAGAAGAGAAGTTAACTAAACAGCATATGAAAGATGCTAAATGTTTAAAAATATGCTGGCAGCGGTTATATAAGCTCTTTTCTGTTCCAAAGTACATATCGGGAGGATATAACTAGGACAGTGAAAATGTAAAATAAATATAAATCGCCAGCTTGGAAGAAAAAAATGATGTTCATCCCACAGTCTTAAAACCATTCATGTGCAGTGATTTTTTTTACAGTTTTCTAATTTTGTATTATGTTTTGTAAATTATTTATAAAGTGTTGTAATGCTTCTTATATTAATTTTTTTATAAACAAATTTTTGCTATGAGGCATAAATGGTGCCTGAACAGATTCTTAGGAAGATAAATTATGTGTGAGTCATACATCTTTGGGGGGCCATAAATATTCTGTTTTATTTTGTTACCGGCAACATTTCTGGTTTCCACGTGTAAACAATTTTCATGTATTGATTACATGTGAATACTTTTTAATTTTGCATGTGACTAAAAGACAGATTGCTACCAGCAAATGAAACAAAACTCTCTTCGGTCATATGTGAAGGTTTAATGGTTTTCCAATTTATTGACCATTGAATTTTTTTAAATATATATATATATAAATATTATTTGAATAATGAACCAAGGGTTCGCTTACTGCTCTGATTTTGTCTTTTTATGTTTTTCACTAAAAAGCTATTTTAGACAGTCGAAGAAATCAAATGCATTCAAACGGTTCCAGTTTCTTTACGTTATTACCGCAAAAAGAAAAAAAACCTACCAAAAAAAATTAAAAAAAAA
>WEIS01046545.1:12687-32789 GCA_013389965.1 Todus mexicanus
TGGA
This sequence comes from Todus mexicanus, assembly GCA_013389965.1. NCBI lineage: Eukaryota > Metazoa > Chordata > Aves > Coraciiformes > Todidae > Todus > Todus mexicanus. The sequence continues at coordinate 12,692 of WEIS01046545.1, forward strand.
CTCCAGTGCAGGAGTTTTTAACTAGACCTATAGAGAGATGTACACCATGTATGAACTTGTCTTCTGTAGTTCTTTCCTTGGAACTCTACAGGAGAGGTCTGTGACTCCTCACTAGGTCTAGTTAAAAACTCCTGCACTGGAGTCCAGGGTGGTCCTGGATCACCTTGTGTCTGGGAATGTGGAGGGAGAAGATCAGGTCCAGGAGCCTTCCAGTGCCCCAGCTGCAGCCTCTGTAGGGGTAGAATTGGAGCAGTAGCTGTGAGTGAACTTTAAGGTCCTACAATCCCAACTTTGCCAGAGAAATTTAACTTCTGAGACTTGCAGAGATGATTCTGCCTTTAATTATCTTTTTTTTCTTCTTTTTTATAAGCATATCCTTCTTAAAAATGGCCAGTCACATTTTATTTCCTTTTAAGATTATTTAATATTTGATATAGGAACTGGATTTTGTTGAATGCATTTCAGTGCAGGGAAAAAATGGAAGTTTCTGCAGGATTATCAGCTGGACAGAGTTTGATTTCTTGGGAAACAGTAGTTGCAGAAGCTGAAAGTAGATTTTCCTGGTTACTTGCAGGTCAGGGGTTTGCTGAACTGCTCTCTCCAGAAGAAGGGATGATAGTGGGGAAGACAGCTGGGAGAGTGAGGGTGTCCTGGATTTGTAAAAGGTCTTCCAAAAGTTGGATGAGATTTCTCTGTTGTCTTAAGCACTTTTAAACTCCCAAATACAGAGGCATTAATGAGAAACATGAAGTTATTAGAATCATTTATCATTTTCTTTGAAGCTTACACTGGCATTTTGTGTAATTTATGACATTTCCTCCTTTTTATCATGAACTTCTTCAGATGAAGGGAAAAACAGCTGTTTCCCCTCAGAGTATCTGAAAGAAAAGAAAGGGGGAAAAAAAAGACGCTGTTTGTTTTTTGTCCAACTGGCTGATTTTGTTGATGACATGCCACAGAATCCGCGGCGCCTTGGGAGTAATTAGACAGCATGTGGGGTTTAAACCCTTGTGGAAACGTGTCTGTCGTCTCACTGTTGTGCCTCAGATGTCCTGTACTGCTCAGTTACCCAGCCGGTAACTCATGTGGCTTGTTAGTTTTGTGCATTCTGAAATCTGTAACTTGTGGCGAGATAAAGCGAGGGGGTGGAAGTGCACTGTACATGTGGAGCTTTATTTTTTTAATGTGCTAATCTTTTGGGGCAGAGAAGAGAAGAACCTGTAGGTTACAGCCGTATTGTGTAATCTTGGCTGAAGAACTATTTTCTTAGTTGCTTGTTCTCTTCATCTGTAAAAGAAGTACCGTAATGCCTTCCCAGAATGGGATTGTGGGAATAGACAGGAGCATATGAGGAGCTCAGAAATGATAGCGATGGGAGAACAGAAGTGCATCAGAGTAAGTAAATAGATAATTGTTGAGTTATATTGGGAACATGTCCACCCAGAAGGTTGGACAGTCTTCAGAAGAGATGCTGCTGGATTGGTCCTTTGTATATCTGTGTAACGTGATGGGCTACGTGCTTCCAGAAGCTGTTGCTGTCTTGCTTGGTGAGATGAGTTGGAGGTCGTTAGAAGCGTTACCCATTTACGTGTGGTTATCTACCAATCCATTTTGTTACTTTAGCTGGTAGGAAAGGAGTTACTACACCAGGATTTTTTGTAGGTCTTGCACATTTTTTTCGCAGTGCATCAGAGTTCCAGAAAATTTAACCAGTGCCAAGATGCCAGGCTATGGTGATTTCTGAAGATATTAATAAATGATTTAATTTTACATGCCTCTCCCTGGCTACAAATGCTGGCAGCCCCGAAATCTCCAGTAGAAAACTGACTTAATTTTCTTCCTCTATCTGTAGTTTGCACTCTTGGAAGTTGAACCCCTGTCTTTTCTCCTTTGCCAAGGAAACCCAAGTGGATCACCTCGAGGGCCTGAGAGAAGGGGGCGCAGCCCACTGCTGGAGGGCTTTAAAGGGAGGAAATTCTTCAGCAGATTTCAATTTAACCCTCTTTTATTACTTTTCTTTTTTTTTTTTTTTTATAATTTAAGTCCATTTCATGAGGCAGTTTGCATGTCCTTGAATGGAATCTCGTTACCATGAAAGCTTTTTTAGCATTGATTTCATAACAGTCTTAATTTAATAGCGTCGTCATTACTGAGAAGCCCTGAGAGTGAGGCCCTAGCTTTCCAGGTCACTGACCTTTTAATTACAAACCTTGTTCTGATGGCCAGGTTATCGACTGGACAGCTCCCAACTCCTGCCCCCAGCATGAAGATGAAAATAACTGCCTTTCCTCCCCCACTTCCAGAAAAGGGAGGAAAAGAAAAGTAACCTCTTGTGTTTCCAAAATTAATTTTCTCCTTCAGCTTTACTTTGTAATTAATTCTTTAACATGTCTCAGTGAAGCTCGAACAGTTTTTACGAAGCTTTTCCTTGAGAAGAAAATACAGTGCGAGCCAAAGAGAGTCCAGTGACAACTCGTACAAAAAAAATATGGTTAATAACCTGTGCTGTGCATATACCTATTTAGACCAAACTGCTGTAACCTTCCAACCCTTATGCTTTTCTAGAAAGGACTAAGTTTGATACAAAAATATGTGATTAGGCCGTAAGTGTAGACTATTCAAGGAATAGCAGACAACCTGTCAGAGAATCATAGAATCATCAAGGTTGGAAATGATCTTCAGGATCATCAAGTCAGCTCTTGCTGACAGGGTATGGATTTAAGAGATGGTGAGGGAAAGGAGTGAGGATTTCACTGCGCAACTGATTGCGTGAGTGAGCGCTTGTCCTGGTTTGTTCCTGGCAACTTGTTCTCTAGCTGTCTAGCAAGAGTTTTGCACTAGAGCAAAGACTAGACTTGTATGTGCAAAACTGAGACCTGGAATCCAGGTACTGATAACAAAAATTTACTGCAAGAATAGACTTAGTTTAGAACAAATTGTTTTCGCCCATAGTGAAAGTTCACTAGCACAGGTTGAATGTGCTTTCTGATTATTACAGAAGTTTTGCAACGAGTGTTAAGGTATCATAAAGTAACAGCTTGTGCAGACCTCCCGAAATGACTGTGCAGGTTAAACGGAACTCAGCTCATTCTGCATTTTTGTAACACTTTTCATTTGAGGACCTTCGAGCACATCGTACCCATTCACCATTGAAACTTTGCAGCTATTTGCATGGAGCACGGTCAGTGGTGTGTGTAGGGTCATCTACACCTCACTGTGCTTTCTGCTAAAGCATTCACCTCTGAGGTAGAGGACAGGGACTGCTTAATATCACTACGTGGTTTTAGGAGAGGAAATGAAGAATACTTTACTGACACGATCTTGCAGAGGGAGCTGTAGGGCCAGAGAATGTAATAACTGAGTAAAAAATTTGCTAAGATTCTTGAGAAGCACTGTAGGGTATTTAATTACCGAAGATGCTCAGGCCTCTGTTTATGACTTTGAAAAACAACGAATGTACCTTACAGTATTTTGCTTAGGTTATGGAAAAATAGGTCCTACAACTGTTCATACAACCAGTTTGTTCTTTAGGTGCCTCCCACCCAAGCTTTGAGTCAATACGGCTCTGCATAAATAGGGAGATCTGGTTGTGCCCCAAGGAACCTGTTAGGGATCCGAAGAATGAAGAGTGAGGGAATGAATGCTTTCCTTGCTAACAAACTCACCACAGCTCCCATCTGGCTCAGCATTATCAGTAGTCACACTCAGGTTTGGTGCTCTGCCGTGTTTGCCCAGTGCTGCTCATGTTAAACATAGAATCAGAGAATTGTTAGATTTGGAAGGGATCTCAAAGCTCATCCAGTTCCAACCCCCTGCCCTGGCAGGGACACCTCCCACTAGAGCAGGGTGCTCAGAGCCCCATCCAGCCTGGCCTTAAAGGCTGCCAGGGATGGGGCTTCCACCACCTCCCTGGGCAACCTGGGCCAGTGTCTCACCACCCTCATGGGGAAGAACTTCTTCCTAACGTCTAATCTGAATCTCCCCAGCTCTAGTTTTGCTCCATTCCCCCCAGTCCTACCACTACCCGACATCCTGAAAAGTCCCTCACCGACTTTCTTGTAGCCCCTTTAAGATACTGGAATATACACACAGAGGAGAATATACACACAGAGAGAACATACAGAGAACATACAGAGAATATACACAGAGAACATACACACAGAGAAGACTTTCACTGCTGGAGTCTCATAATCCAGAAGAGTGGATGTGCTCATGATCCAGAAATGAGTTCTGCAGTTCTGTATTTTGTATTAGTTACCTTCTTTTTTTTTTCCTGCAAGTGATTGAGAATCTCTGTCCATCTGCTGTGAAGGAGATGTCTCGCTGCCCTGCCAGTCTTCTGTCTGCGTGTCTGTCACTTGCTGTTCAGTACCAGCCTACTCATCATGCTGACTCTTTTCCCATCAATTTTGCCACTCTTTGTGATATCTGAACTTGTCGTGGACTTTATGGAACTTTTTGGCTTCTTGGGGAAAAGGGGACCTGCAGTAGCAGTGCTAGCAAAACGTGATAGGTCAACAGTAGGACATCCTGGGGATTCAGATATGCCAATTCTTTGGAGGTTTCAGGGAGTTTAGAAGAAAATCTTTATAATTAATGAAATCTTCACTATCATTCCACAAGATTTGGAAGGAAGTTTGGAAAAAATCATCGATTTAGTCCCTGTTCACCTGGGGAAACCAATTCGTAGCTCATCTTTGACTCTTGTCCCAGTCACTCATGATTCATGAGAGGACAGAAAAGTACCTGACATTAGCTGAGGCGTAACAGTGCAGTGTACAAAGGACAACAAGCCTTCCTTTCTCCTCCCTTTTAATGTTTATAGTAGCCAGATGATGAAGAAAAGTGTGTGTTTGATAGAACCTAGAGTTAGTTACCAGTGAGTTTATTTTAGAAGAACGTTACACTTGCTGTACATTTCATTGTTTTATAACAATTGTTCTTTTATAGCTCAGTGGTACCTGGAAACTAGGTTGAGCAGTACATTTCTATCCCACTGGAAATCCCGAGATTTGGAAATTAGTTTCTGTATTAAATAGGGATTAACATTTAAAATCACAGGCGTTTTTAAACAACGAAATATTACAGACTTGTCAGATCACTCTGTAGTGCTTAGACTGGAGTCTTTAATGTGGTAAGTGATAATAAAAGAGATTGCTAGAACAATATAATATGTATACTAATGTTACGGTGGGATTATTTGGAAAAAAATTGAATTTGAATTGTTACGAAATCATTACTTTCCTCCAGAACATTTTGGGTGAAGAAACACTTTCTTTGGGAAAATAATGATGTCCTGGAAGTTTGCTGATGAGCTCTTCTTGGAACTTCTATCTTTGATAGAAGTGCTTTTCACCAGCAGGAAAATAACGTCATGGTTGTTCCTGGGTAGCTCCAACAACCTCCTTATCTTGCACTGGTTTGTACTTGCACGTTTGGCTTGAATACTCTCGACTACTGGCTCTCAACTTAGTATGTGGATGAACATGAAGGGGAAAAACCCTACTTGGGCCTGTTTAAAGGGAGCAGAAGGAAAAAAGTTGCGGAAAACTGAAGGCCCACGAATCTTTGCAGTGTATTGGTTGAAACAAGCTAATTTTAAAGGGCTTTGATACAAGGTCTGCTTGTTTTAATATTAAAAATGTGCAAATCCCAGGAACTTTCTCTTTGGTTTGTGTGAAGGGTTGAGAAAGTGCATCACAAGAGGCACCCCTTTGATGTGTAATGATGTTGTGAAGAAGACATTGAGGAAGCCGCTCTCAATTTTTGCCTCCTCTAAATGCCTTTTTATGTGTTCTAAAACCGAGGATACAAGTCACATTACTGGTAATATCCTTCCTCTCTCACTTCAGGCTCAACCTACAGTGATCTTGAACCATTTAGATCTATACTCCACAGAACAAGAGAGGTGATTCATTTCGAGACTATTGGGTAAACAGTCTGCTGCATCTCCTCATTCTACTAGGTCACAGAAATTCCTCACGAGTGAGACCAGAATCACCTTTGCCATGTTTTTGTAGCTTGAAAATTGTTGATAAATTGGAACAGACCGATTTGGTGCTCAGGAAGTTGTGCATGCTACGAAATATTGGTTGTAAGCTTAATTTTAACAAATAATTGGAATGTCATGGGTTTAATGATGTCTCTCCACTTGGCTATCTGACAGTAACTATGTAATGTAAAAGAGCCGTTAAAAATGGCTTTGCAAAATTAACTCCTCTTGCTCACCGAGCGTGTTTTGAGTCATATCTGCCTTGTTTACTGTCAAAATAAAATTTCCATTCCTGGTAGCATTGAAAAAAACCCAATGTGATTACGGTAGAGTGAGTTGAAGTCTATTCTAGAAGACAGTACTAAAATAGTCAGTTATATTCTGAGTCTTGAAATTGTTAGCCTTAGTGATGGTAAAAATGTCCCCGCATCCGACATGTAAATTCAATAATTTATTTGTCATGTTTTCAAGTGAAAGTAACTGCAGAGTGCCGAAGGAAAGTCATTTCTGTAGTTACAGTCTAAAAGCAGGCGCTGGAGAGCTGAGGTGCGACTGCTTGCTCGGCTTTGGGCAAGTGAACTTGTTCTCAGCTTGCCCATCTGTAAAATGGGGTTAATTACCGCTTTGGCATTATTGACTTAGTAAGATTTATGTTAGCTGTGTTTATAAACTGCTTTGATATGCTTGTTTGGGAGCTCGGAGTGCTGCAGCCTGTGATTTTGAAGTTGCTAGCTGCAGTAAAAGCCACACTTGCAGAGAGGCTGAGAATTTACTTCCGTCGGCTGCGTACGGGAGGGGAGAGCCGCAAACTCGAGAATGTCAGAACGTCAAGGCTCAGGCAGATTGCGTGCAATCCTAATCCAGCCCTGCAGCTTTGACCTTTGAAGCAAGCTTCACCTTGAGACAGTTGAAGAAATCTACGTACGTTTGTATAAAAATATTTTTGGGTGATAGGAGGAAATTTGCTCTTCATGGTCACACAGCCCAGGGTTTCCCCCCGGTTTTCCTGGAGAAAGGAAAAGGAATTCAGATCCTGATGTGCTGTGAATGAACCCGACATTCTCAGTCTAAAGAGACAGCCTTCTCTCTTGGGGCTAAAACAGGGAGGGTAATTAGGATAATCTGTGTTGCTCTTCTGCTGAAATCCATCTCAGACCTAATGATACTTTCCTGCTAGGAAAGATAAAATAAGTTCCTGTACGAGATAATTCTCTAGGTTCTCTTAGACAACGTTTTTGCTCTTTTTAAAACTACGTCTTGGGTGCCCGTGAACATGAAATCCTGCTGTTTGCTTTTCTGCTACACGCTGTTCCCTCTTCGTTTTAATCTGGAGTGCAATCGTTCTTTCTTTAGCTAAAAGGGGAATTTAGGTTTTGGTTCATTCTTTGTTCTTCTTTCCGATGGAACCTAGTCCAGCCGAGACTCCGCTCCTGTAGCTGGAGAGCAGAGAATTCATTCTCAGTGAAATCTGAGGCTCTCCAAAGTAAAAGCTGTTGACTTTGTCATACCGTGCAAATGTGCATTGCTTTTAGCAAGACAATAAAGGGTAAATGGGGTGATCTCTGCTCCTGTGGAGAGGTCGGGTGGTTACATTACACAATCTTCTAGAGCATCTTGCAGCAAATACATGGGTTATATTAAAAGTTGCAATCATATCATTTTTTAAAAGTAAATTGCTGACCTTATGCAGTGGAATCAGCTTTATTGAATTTCGCCAAAAATGCGTTTATAATCCCCCCCGCCCCCGCATACACATGATATTCATGTCCTTGCTGCCCATGTGGAAATGTCCCTTTTTATGGTGATAAAATTAAATTTGTCTTTGTCTCTGCCTTGCCTCACCTTTTAAGATTCCATCCTTAAGAGACACCAGTGGATATGGGTACCAGAGAATGAAGATGGGCAATATCCCTGCATGGCTGGCTGGCTGATTGGGAGCCAACTGCCACGGAACAAATAAATAAGCTTTTCACATTTAAAGGACAAATAAAGCTGAGGACAGGTGTAATACGAGTATTTTTCTAGGAGACTTGTGGCCCTAGCATAGGTAAGAATTTATTTTGACTTGGAAGTGCTTATGTCTTGCTTCTGGATTTTTTTCTAATTGCCACGCAAAACGAAATGTAAAATCCACAAATACTTATTGTGCTCTGCATGTATTAGTGTGTTACGTGTTCTCCTTCAACAGTAACTAACCATAAAACCCTCTGCTCTTTGGCCACCTACAGCCCCCTTCCTGAATTCTTTCGAGAAGAAAGTGTTTTGCAGCATGCTCAAGAATTTAACAAAGATATATCCCATATTTTTATACCGCTTTGCGTATTAACTGACTAAGCTCGTGGCACCTTCTGTGGAATAGCAAGATGAGAAGATTAATTTAAAGTACTTCTGATTACATTTTCTTGTCTTCATTAGACCTTTACATTCTCCAAACAGTTGGCAAACTCCAAATTTCAGTGGGAGAGGAAAAGCCATCCCCGTTTTAGATGGGGAAACTGAGTCAGCTGTATAAAGAACAGTTAGATCTGAGGTAATTCTGACTCCCAGTCATACAGATATTTAGATCTGTCCCTACTGTGCCACGCTGGCAGCGTGATGATGTTGAGAGCATTTTCCGTAATATTACTCAAAGCATTTTCATGTTTATCCTCTCCAGCTGCTTTGAGGGAGTGGGAGAGGTTAAACTAGTTTTCTTTAATAAAATCAACGCCACCCATCTCAGTAAATGAAGGGGCAGATTGGCCTCTGCAGTGTTAGCCTGGATCCCTCCTACAGCATCTCCTCCAACCTGGCTTCCTTTTTCTGTAGCATTTATAAAAGGCTCGGTACAGAAAAGAATGTCAGGATATCATTGCTCCTGCTCTTCAAGTAACCAGGAGAATGCAGCTGTTAAACTCCGAAATATAAAATGCATGTTTAAAAGATGACTCTGTGTACGTTTCAAAAAGAGAGCGAGAGAGGATTCAAGGGAACCAAAAAATAGCAGGTTCCATTACTGTAATTAAATGGCAGCATTTAACCTATCAGGCCGTTGCGTGGATGTGAGAGACGAGCAGGGAGCTGCATTTGAAATGATCACCGTCTTCCTTGGGGGATAGAGTAGTTAAATAATTTGTTTGTGAGGTGCGAGCTCAGTGTCGGGTAAAACGAGTGCTTGTGTGTGTATCTGAGAAGCCAGGGGTGGCTGCGTGTTTGCTGAGAATACCCCAGGGGTTGGGATTTGCTAGCACGAGCACCGGCAGTAAGAACCCAAGCTGCTCTTGCCCAGTTCGGGTTATCTGCGAAGTCAGGGCCTCACCTGGTCCCAGATATTGCGTCATGAAAGGAGAGCTTTTTCCATGCTAGGCCACCTGAGACAGGAGTAGCAGTAAGAGAAAACCAGGGAGGAAATGGGAGAAGAAAAGAATCGTTGTCCTTTGGGTGAGCTTCACCTGCTGCAGTGACTGTAGAGGGTGACATGTTCTATCCAGCGGTTGGACTTGGTCCCTCAGGAGCGTGGAGGCTGTGTCATCCCTGGGGACCAAGGGTGAGGCTGTTGCACATCTGTGGCTTGCCTGCAGCAGTGCTACCTGAGCCTGGCATGATTCCTGTGCTTCAAGGCTGTAGTTGGCAAAATTATGTGGAGAGAGGCATCTGCAGAAGGCATCCTTGGCCCTTCATCATTCACCCCAACTGTGAAAAGCTCCCTGGGCACCCCAGCTCAGTGGTGTCGATCAGCCTTTTGGCACCCTGGGAAGGAGACGCGTTCTTATGTAGTGCCCAGAAGGGAGTATCTTCCCGTTTTTGTTCACTCCCTTCTTATTTGTGAGGTGGTTCCTTTGGTTAGGGGCTGTCTCCTAGTCCTAGAACACCAAGAGCCATCCTCATGCAGTATGAGTTGATACTGGGAACAATCTTTTCAGCTGCCTCACCTGCTGATCTGGCTTGTGTCATGTTGCAGGAACATGCCCGTAAATGTTTCTTAATCTTCACTCCAGTTTCTGTGTGAATTCTGTGTAGCCACTCCCGTTTTAACTCCTGAGCTGGAACTTCTGTGAGGCTCTAGAGGACAACGGTGTTAAAAAATTACATTTTATTGGTATTTCCATGTTGAACATTCAACCTCAGTGACTGTGTTTTGAGAGTAACAATTGCCCAAAAGGACCAGAGAAATGCAATGTATTTTAGCACCCAGTCAAAGCAAAGCATGAATTTGAGTCCTTGTGTAGGTTGGTGAGAGTTAGAAATCTGGAATTATTTCCAAAGATGATCTACAAGCACCAAAAAAGAAGAAAAAAAAAAGGATAAACTTGTTACCTGTAAAAATTATTTGTTGCAAATGCCTTAGCTAGCTCAAATGCATATAACATATATATAGAGTCTCAAAAATGTCAGTCTTTGTACGTGGTAATTACGTCAGCCTCAAGCGTTTTACAAAGAATATTGTGTCGTATTATTCCTGTTTGCAAGGTGTAGAAACTGAGGCAGATGGAGGTTAAATGACCTACCCAAGGTCAACAGCAAAGCTGGGAATAGAACCCAAATGTGTCGAGGCTCTTTATTATACTAATAAGGAAACTCTGGAGGTGTGTTTGGCATGGTAATCGGAACCCTCGAGAACTCGAAGCAGTCAGTATGTTCTGTGCATGTCCCGAGGGAGCAATGATGAAACTCCTACCTTACCACTCCAGTTCTCCGTGTGTGGTCACCGTAGCTTTTCCACCATTTAACCTCGTTATTTTTAGTATTGGTAGCATTAGTCGTCCTTTGGGCGTTTAATCCAGACTCCTTTAATTTTCTCCAGAACCCTGAAGAGCTGTTGAAGGCACATGGAGAGGAAAAAAAAAAAACAAACCAACAAGCAACAATAAACAAACTCAAAGATGAAAAATGATCTTTTGAAACTTCTGCTGTTTTGTTGACTTGTCCCCTAATGGTTTTTTGTCTTTGCTCTTCTTTTATCATGAAGGACCCTGCTTGAATGTGTAATCTGGGTTTCTTAAAAGCTCATTTGCTATTGTTTCTTTCTTCTCCACCCAAGATTAACATCCTGTGTGATGACATAGATGGTTGTTGTCTAAATGGACGCGAGGTAACCAACAAAATTGTGACGGGTGGGTGGAGAAATATTTATACAGTTGTGTGAAAAATTACAAAGTAGGTTTGCCTTTTAAACAGAAGGTATTTCAACACTGTTATTGGCAGCATCAGCCTTTAATTTTACAGGTGGCTAGCTTTGTAGTAGCATTCAGCAAACAATATTTTAATGGCATGTAAAAAAAAATTCTCTAAAACAAAAGAAAGAAGAAGGAGGGCGATTTATAATCTGTAATGAATACTTGCTGACATGTCTCTTTATAATAGTGGATTAGCATCTCTGTCTTTCTTGGGGAACTGCAAACCAGATTTACCTGAACTATTTGTACCATAATAATCAAATATGTAGTATTTAGACGTATTTTTCTTGATTGAGCTTTTCTTCTAGGGCAATGATACCTGAGTCCTAGAAACTGAGTTAGAGAAGCAAAGATTCTCTGCAAGGTTGGGAGAAAAGATCTGCCAGAAAAAGGACTTAGACTCCTGTGTTCATGGCTCCGCACCCAGTGTTGGTTTCTTTACATTTCTATATATTTTTCCATAGCTGTTTCCATGTGTTTTACATTGTCTTAGACACAGGCAGCTGTAGCTACAGTTCTCCGTGGTTCTTTCAGAAAGAGCACACGGTGAGCGCTGCCATACTCCATAGTCAATGTTCTGTGCATTCTTCAAACAACAAAGCTGTGCTTATTATACACTTTACATGACTTTCTGTGTGAGAAGTCTGGACTAATGGGTTTGGTTTGTTGCTTTCTAAAGTTTAAAGTTTTGAAAGTAAAAGAAGAAATAAGTAACATCGGCAAATTGCAGTTAATATTTGTCTGCAGATGCTATATTTGTCTAATGTAGAAAATACCCAGATGCTCAGTCACTAATTCCAGAGTGATATAAGGAACTGGGAATGGTGCATCAGGACAAACTTTCTCATTCTTATATATAAAACTAGGTCATTCTTCAGATAATTTTACAAATCAGGTTAAAGAATTCCTTATAATGGCTTGAAATTGCCGTTCTTTTACACAATTCCATTCTCTTGAACACCAAGGTGGGGATAAAGAGAGTGCTGCTAGAATTGCAGGCCAGCCTAATTCAGTAAGAATAGATCAGCAGTGACTCCTAAGCTGGAGTTATTCCACATTAGGACCAGGCTAAATTGAGTACTGATTGTATTCAAGCCCATGAAAGGCCTGGTTATCCCTTACTGCAATAATAAAGGAGGTGTTGGAGTTCCAGATGCCCGTCTGACTGCAGATCCTCCAGGCCATCTCCTTCTACTTCAGTGCCAGAATTCTTGTGATGTGCTGATCCAAGTTGTTGGAAATACAGTTTAAAATTGGAGTTCTGAAGGTAGATCAAAACCAAACCTGCTCGATTGCCAGTGTTTTACCTTACCCGGATTTAAGACAACCTCTGGCTTTCTCCTTAGAAGCTCCTAAAGATATTATCACAGATAAAAGAGTAGCCAAAGGCCAATCGTTTTGTTAGTATTGCTCAACAAGCTGCTCAACAAACTATTTTTCTTTCAAAGTAAATGGATCTGAAGCACAAACATTTCCTGACGCTGTCGTTTTGAAAAATTGTGCGAAGTTTTGGTAATAAAGTTTAGTTTGGAGGTTTTTGAAGTGCTGTGTACCAAACTGCTCTCCTTCTGGAAATGAATTTGTAGAAGAAATTAATATGCTTTGACCTTTATAGAATGTGTTTTGTTGTAGTTCCCAATGTAATAGAAAGGAAATTTCATGGACCTGGTGTGTACTCTGGGTGAGTTACTTCTCTTGTGTGTACAGGGTTTTCCTTTCCAACACAAGCTGTTGAAGACTTTGGGTTTCTGCACCGTACCTGCCACAAGACCTTCACGGTGAATACCTTTTGGAGTCTCTAGGGAATATTAGAATACAAGTAATGAACGCCAGGAACCGTCACCATGAGACTTGTTTCTCTGCAGCAATAACAGGAAGCGTTTGCACAGGTTGGGTACGCTTGGAAACTTACCCGTTCAGAGTCTCTAATACTTGCTTTCTCTGAATCCATAGACTTATTTCTAGGGAGATTGTCAGCTGTGGTAACAAATTGTGACAGCACTATGGTTACTAGAGTAGCGTCTCTTCCATTATCTGGATTTTCTGCCCTTTATGGGCTTCTTTTAAACAGATGTCAGAGCCTTGGTTACGTTCTGCTCCTGATAAGCTACCTTGGAACTGGCACCCTGGCATAGACTCTTCAAAGCCTTCAAACCCCACGGTAGATAATAGTTTGAAATCATTTCACATATGCAGAGAGTTTTGTTCTCTGTGTAGTGTTCTCGTGTCATGCACTGGCTGAATTCGATGTTACAACATTGGCTTCCAGCTTAGTCCCAGGCATTGCCCCTTCATGGCCAGTGGTGCAGCAGACAGGTGGACTTACTCCACCATTGTCCACTCAAGGGAGACTTTCTGCCAGGTACTGTTCACCTTGTATGATAATAGAAAGGAAAAACTGAAGGCAAGAGACACAAAAATCCAGAGATGATGAGAAAATAAAATTTCCCCCCTTTTTAGAAGGAGAAATTTTTATTTCTCTTACAAAAAGACTTGTTTCTTCAATCTTCTTTGCTGATCATGGTGTTCTTAGAATGACCCTGTAATAGACAGGTCTTTGGAAGAAGGTCTCCAGGATTGAAGTTGCTCTGTGTTTTTGCACGTGTTTGTTACGTAGGAATTTGACTGGGCTTTGTAACCAAACTTCTGGTTCTGTAATCCAGGTTACTAAGGACTTCTGGACATGTCTCGTTTGATTGAGAGTCCTGGTGCTGTCTGCCTTTTTTCTAATTTGAACTTTTTCTGAAGCCAAAATTGTGCCTGTTGAATTCCACCCTCTGCTACCTGAAGATGTGCTGTAGATTGATTCCCACACGAGGCATCCAGCTCCCATTGTGGCTGCAATAGCGCTGCGTCTAACGGGACTCCTGCATTTCAGAATCCCCAGGCTGAGTCCCATTATCCAGCCGCTTTGTCCTGCGTGTTGTTCCTTGCATTCTCTTCTTTTAGTGCTTTGGCCGCTGAGATATATAGCTCAGGACTGGGGCTTTTACTTAAGGTATCCCTTGCTTTTTTCCTCCGTGGCACAGAGCTCACATCCTTCATGTAAGCGCGGAGCTTACTTTACATTAGAAGAGGAAGACCTGACCTCTCTTGCGACAAGTGAAACTGTATTTTCCCTGCCTTGAAACTACCAGTGAAATACATTTTGCACTGACTTGTAACACCGTGATTTATGCCGTGATATGCTTCGTGATATTACAATGTCCTTTTTGCCTTTGTGTTTGAGTTTTTCCCCTCTAATAAATTGTAGCGGGGACGTCGTCAGTGAACGGGGGGATTTACCCCAAATGCCCACGGGAGAACGCGGCACTCTCCCAGCTCTCTGCAGCCTCACAAAAGGAATCCTCCGCTTTTTTTTCCTCCCCTCCCATTAATCTTACTGCATTTTTTTTTCCCCTCTATCTTTCCTCCTTGTTTTGATAAGGGAGATATTTTAAAATAGAAAACGACTGGGAGGAAAGACACTTCTCTTTCTCCCACGTGCACACGCGTACGTGTTACACACAAACACCAAGTGAGTGACCAGAAGGAACTTTTTCATTTTACATTTTGAACTTCTCATCTACAGAAAACTGAGAAGAAAAGTTGCAGTACTCGTTCCTGGCTTTTCCATTCCAAGACGTGCTAAGCAAGTTGCTTGCCCTTTCTCATTCCGAGTGAAAATACTTTGATCCAGTTTTCTGCAGACAATACTCATTTCCTAAGAATATTTAATCAGTAGAAAATAGGGAGGATTTAGTTTGTTTGTTTAGTATTTAACCAAGTGAATAAGGCAGATTAGGGGAAGGGGGGGGGAGACTGGACCCATAAACAAGGTGATATATAATATTTTTTTTCGTTCTCCTTTTAAATAAATACCGATCAGCTTTATGTTCAGAGACAATAGGAGCCGTTGGCTTAAATTTGCAGTTTACTGTATTTATGGCTGTAATATCAAGGTGCTGCCGTCGTAATTTCATGCCCCAATGAGAAGAGCAAGGTCGAAGCAAATGCTTCCATCGGCATCTGCTAACACACTAACTCATAAACAAGGCCTGGCTGGATCAGGTGGCACGGAATAATACAGGCTAATGAAATACAGCACAGCTTTCCATTACTGTTAGTTTTTACAGTGTCGTCATTACGTGTAATTTATGTTTAAAAAATTCAATTTTATACAAGGCTCTGGGAAATAGGGGTCTGCAGGTCACCCGACGACTTTTAACGGCTCTGAGAGTCCTTATTGCACTCTCCTGTTCCAACAAAATGTTAATAATAAATAAAAAAAATAATAATAAAAAAAATTCCCCCTTTTCCTTTTTCTCCCGTTTGCATATCTTGCTCCGTCTTTTTAATTACGAGTGGCTAAGGCCAGTTTGGGGCTCAGTGATGTCAGGAGTTAGCCCCTTTACTGATGCTCCTGGAGGAGGAGGGGGGGGGTCACTATCTGCTTGCTTTGCTTTTGTCCGTCCATCAATCACCTGGGGTCCTGTAAATGGAGTAAACACAGCTGAGGAGAGGGCTACTTAACAACCTCTCTCCCAAAGCCTCACCCTCTGACATTGCCCTCCTCTCCTCCATTACACTTCATTTTATTAGAGGCTCCAAAAAGCTTAGCCGGGGAGAGAAAGTGCTGCCGGCTTTATTTATTTATTTATTTGGTATTTGTTAGGCCAAAACTACTTTTGGAGTTTAACCTTTTCCTTCCTGCTCGCCTCGCTGCAGTGGAACGTACCGTCAATCAGGTTTTCTTTCCTTCTTTCAGGGCTCCGCCACCGAGGTTGGAGCAGCTCTCGCAGTTCTGATTGCTGCTTAGTCACCCTGATGGGTTAAAGTATATAATGATCCTTACAGATTGCAATTGCATAATTAACAGTCTCGGAGATGAATAAAACCCGTAAGAATTCGAAGCCGTTTCAGGAACTTTTCCAGTTACTTTTATTTCTGCATTTATTTATTTATTTATTTTTGCTCTAGCAGCTGAGCCCAGTCATTTTCCCTTTGATGCTTGGGTTTCTTTACGCAAACTTTGAGCTGAAAGTGCAGCAGCGGGAAGTTTATATTCAAATACAGCATCTTCACATAAATGAAGGGGGGAAAAAAAATAAGAGCGACGTTTCTGAGACCTTAGGGTTTTGTTCAGACATTGGGTTGGGCTCAGCCCTGTGAACCACAGTGGATGAAAGAAAAGGAATCAGGAGCCTTTGCCTTTTTTAACCTTACTGAGAAGCGTTCACCTAAGCACTGAGTAGGATATAGGACAAACATTTGCTAAAAGAATCACCCAGCGCTGCGTGTAAGTGACTGAACAGGTGGGATCATTAGTCTGGATCAGATCCCGGAAGGTTTTTATGATGATTCTTTTAAAATGTGGCCGTGTTCTTTCTGAGCAGAGTTGACTCAGTGGCTTCCAGGAACAGGACTGTAATATCGTTTCAGGGTGTCTACCAGCAGATCTTCCTTTTAGTCATATGATAGCAGACAGTAACTTTGGGGAGTCATAGAGCTGGTTGTAGCTAAAGAAGTTGTCCAGTCCTGCTCTGTTTTCTTAATAATAAGTGTGTGCATTGCGAAGAAAACAACAACAGGTACCACCCCCTGCCCCATAGCCCTCCCCTGCCTTTTGTCCCTGCAGAAACGTAGGTGCGATGAGAGCTCTGGGTGGTCTGTCAGGGTGGTAATAAACCCAGCTTTAGAAACCCACAAAAGGAACTGAATTCTTTCTACTATTATAGCAGAATTCTGCATTTCTTCCTCACCAGAATTTTTCTCCCTGAAATTCATGTCGCTTTCAGGTTGTGAAAATCTTGCATGAATTAACTGGATCGAGCAATGCAAGGAGGAATAGAGTGAGAGGAAAGGTGTGCTCGGTGGATGGGAGAGGAGAAAGGGTTGTCACTGAAATGTCAGAGAAATAGACGAAAAAACTTAGCGGCTCATCTAGTTAAGCTCCTGCAAGGCTTTTGCTTTGCGATTATTGCTACTGCGTTTCATCCAGAAAATAGAGAAGAGTGAATGGATTGATGGTAAAACAAGGGCTTAGCACTCACATCTCCTAAGTTTTATTTTCTGTAACAGATTTGGGTCTGACCTTGGAACACTTCTCATATACAGACACCTCACTTCTTTCTCATGTGTAAAATACAGATAACAGTACTCCTCAAATTCAGAGTGGCCATAAGAGAGACAGTATTTTGATGTACACGAGATCTTGATATTAAATAGATACTATAAAAGAACCTAAACACACAGTCAAGTCTTAAAAGTTCTTGGGCAAAGGAGCTTTTATACAATCCCTGAGGTGCGGGCACCAAGAGATGCTTGTGACAACCCATTTTGTTCTCTCACTTGCTCTGATTCTGGGTTCGACTACAATTTAAAGAGGCTGAACAGCCCCTGAAAATTGAGTGCCAGCAGTGACAGTCACAGAAGAGGGTCAGCAGGAACCTTTGAGCGCAAAACAATCATGGGTGCTGGATTATTCAAATCAAAACCCTTCAGCTTCAGCCTGAAAAGGAAATTTGAAGGCTTTGTGAAAATTATGACTAATTCTTTGCAATAGCTGTGGTGCTGTAGAGGAATGAAATGGATGGTTGGGGGAAGGGAATAAGTTTGCATTCTGTAGGGCTCTGAAGACGGTTTCCTTGCATCCTTCTCCTCAGCTCAGTCCTTGCTCAGTACCCTCTGCGGTTAGATTATTCCTTGCAGATAGCAATCAACTGGAAGGAAGTGTGTGTCTAATTTGCATGAGATTATTTAAAACAAAAAAAAAAGGTCTGCATTAGTCAGGGTGATGGTAAACAACGCAAAGAGATGCCTTTTATAATATAGCCGTGGCTCAGCTTTCAAAGCCAAATATAATTCACTTACAATTGGCAGTTTCCTTTATTGTTCCTTTTAACCTTTTGCATTCTGCGTGGTCTTGATCTTGCTGCAACCCCAGAACAACTGCAAGGTTTGTTTTCCAGAGTGTCAAGAAAGTGGATTTAGAGCAATTCTCCTGTTAAACTGAGGGGATTTTCTTGACGTAGCTGTTTGAGAATTCTATTAGACACAAAGCTCCAGTTTTCGTGGCACTGCTTTTGCATCCGAGGGAAGTGATATTATTTTTGTGTTACCAACTTTCTCCTAGAGCAGAGCAATGCACGGACCGTGGTTACTTTTTGATCTAATGAAATGATAGAAAGACTGTGATAAAATGGAGCAGGGAACGACACTCTGATCTCGTTTAGAAATTCTCACTTTCCTTGTAATTAATTGATCTAGGTTGAATAATTTGGGGCATGGAAAGCTCATCCTGTGTGCAAACAGATGTGTAGGTGGTGAGTCTGAAAAAACTTCAGTCCAAAGGGAATTCCGATGAGTTAGTTAGAATTGCCTGAGGACATTCTTACAATATCTTGTACGTTTTTGTTGGGGTGTGTGAGAAATGACAGCCATGAAGACAGGTATATTTCTGAACCCACAGTTGTAGCGCAGCCTTACTCCATATATACACTTAAGGAATCAGCCCCGGGAGATTATTCCTTTGATGCGTGGAGGCCGAGATGACAGGGCCTTGCAGACATCTTGTTCAGATGAATAAAGAGGTGTTCCAAGGTGACAGCACTCCCAGTCTTCGCCTCTGATAATTAGGAAGGGCTGTAGTTGTGGTGTTCTTTCGTATAGTGCCCCTAGTACCGTGAACAAGACCACTTCACGAGGCGGTGGAATAGTGCAGGGAAGGAATAGCAATTTTTGTTTGCACAGGATTGGAACCAGGAACTCCAGTGTGAAAGGTTTCCCATCATTCTGTCATTCACATCAGCTTTTTCTTCACAGTACAGCAGGGGTTTATTGGAAACAGGGATACTTGAGTGTTCCTAGTTGGCACAGACCAGAATAATCCTACCCCTGCGTTTTATCTGCTAGAGAGTTTTGGGGTTCTCTTTTGTTGTTCTTTGTTGCTCAAACAGGATGAGACTGGAAGGGGCAGTATGGTTAAGAAACAATGAGCATTGTTTCCTGCTCTTTTTGTAGGATGAAGTAAGGATCCTCCACAACTTCCGTATGTTCCTAAGTATTAAATATTATCAGATAGGCTATCTTGGCATGGAAATAGAGCAAAATGCCCTGCTCTAGTGGGAGCCACACTTGCAGCCAGCAGCTAATGTTGTCTCCACGTATATGAAATTCTATCGTTGCTGGTGATCACTGCAGATCTGGCATCTGGTTGTGCATCAGTTTTAAGTAAGGGGGTGTTTTTGTCAGGTCTCAGAACCAGAGATCCGGAACATCAGACTTCTGGTGCTGTTTCTGACAGTCACAATGTTATGTTAGAGAAATCACTGAACTGTGCATCAGTAGCTGCACTGTAGAGTAAATAGAGTAGTATCTCAGAGGAACTCACAGTATCTCACGTACTCACAGGAGTAAAGATCTATTAATAGTTACAAAGCCTTCTAAATACCAGAAGCATTGTGTTAGTGCTTCATGACATTAAATAACAGTTCTGAGACAGGCTTGTGTATTTATTTCTGGCAATGTTGTTTGTGCTACATGTTATTCTAGCTAGACCCCCCCCATATGCAGCAAAGTTTAAGATCCTGAAAATATTTCTCAAAACTCAGGGAATGTGCCCAGAAACTTGACCATTTTCTGCATTGTATCTCCCTGTAATGTTAAAAACCTGTGTTTTAAAGGATTAAGTTCAGGAATGTCATCTACCAGCAATACTTCATGGATCTCGAGTGGAGGTGATGGAGAGACTGTGTTCTCCCATTTTTCTCCCTCTGCTTTCATATTCATACTGTTTTTCTCACTCTGCTCAGTGCCAACAACTGCGTGAGAATCAAGTGGTCTGTCATTCTTTTCTCTCTTCTCTTCTCTTCTCTCTTCTCTTCTCTTCTCTTCTCTTCTCTTCTCTTCTCTTCTCTTCTCTTCTCTTCTCTTCTCTTCTCTTCTCTTCTCTTCTCTTCTCTTCTCTTCT
>WEIS01046545.1:38140-57643 GCA_013389965.1 Todus mexicanus
ATTATTTCACACATCTCTAAAACGAGTAAAATGGCATTTCAGCTTCTTGTCTTTATAGACTCTCTGAACTTTAGGAAAGATCATTCTGGTCCCTTTTCATTAATAATGAAAACCAGGGGGCAATAAAATGTTCTTAGCTCAAGCATTAGAGGAATGGGGGGAGAGATGAGTGAGGTGAAGGGGCAAAGCGGACAGTGTCCTACAGGTGTGTCTCCTTTCTGCTCAGAGGTGACCGCAGCTGGGAAGTGATTGGGGAGGGACAATCAAAGTCTGCCCTGGAAAGGGCAGCTGGACCCACAGACCCTCTGAGATTAACCCTTTACAATAGACAGTGCAGCCTGGAATGAGTTGCGTTGTCCTACAAGGATATTTTCAGTCAGGAGTTCAGGGTGGGGAACTGGACAACCAAGAGACTTCAGAGACTTCAGATATCAGAAGTGACAGCGGGAGCAGAGTAAGGAGGGGAAAGTGGGATGGATGACTGAGGTTTGCAGCAAGATTAGCCAGAGATCATTTTAAATCCTGACATGTACACAGCCAGTTACTGCAGCTTAGCTGATGTGTGTTAACTCATTAAGTTAAAAAGTTATGATAATTTGATCATGTGCCTAAGCTCCAAAACTGCAACTGCAGCAACCCAAAATACTGCTGGTGACACTATTCACCAATTCTGACAGAGCTGCTTTAATGTGTTCGGGTTTCTAGCCAGTGAATAATTTGAGGAGCTGTGTCCAAAAACATAGCAAGAAGGTGCAAGTGCCAGTATCTGAGTCAGTGTCTCTCTGCAGAGCCTAAGGGCCGGGGTTAGGAGTAACCCTTGCAGTGAAATGCCTCCGGAAGATCTCAGCAACAGGAGAAATGGGAGTAGGTGAGCAAAGCAGAAAGAAGACAAGCTTCCAGACGTTTTGGCCAGTGAAGCCTCCCTTTGAAAGCCAAATCTGAAACCTTGGGGAGCAGCATGCGTTTCCAAGACACCGCAGGTCGCGTGTAGATTTGGATCTGTCTGTTTGGAGACTCTGCCGGCCTCCACCTCATCAGTTCTGCCCACATCCTGTCACTGAACTTTAGGAAAAGATCACTCTGCATCCTCTTTATTATTAAAGAAAACCGGGGGCAGTACAAGATTCGTTAAGGGAACTGCGAGGGAGGTGAAAGGATAAAGCTGGTGGAAAACTACAGGTATCTGCTGATAGTGCTTGAAGGAACCGAGCGTACCACGTCTCTGCTTCACGCCATGGAGTCTCTGAGCTTGTGTGCAGGATTGGGTGTGAAATGCCTCAAGCTTTTGTCTACTTCTTTACCTCTCTCTGGATATTTAGTTGTGTATTTTCTCTCTGCTGTTTGTGTGCACTTTGGTCCCTATTCATAATTCAGACTTGAAAGACACTGGATCCTTCCTTATTGAAATGGTCCATAATTGCTGACGCAGTGTCCATAAAGCCGTTTATTGCCCTGATAGATTTCTCTTCTTTCTCAAAACACTTCCTTCTTTCTCAAAACTCTTCTTTCTGCGTCTCTCCCAAAAATTACGCTAGTTGAGAACAACTGGTATTCAAACAGTGAGCTAACCTTAGCTAGAACTAACACGCCAGAGAGTTATCTGGGGGAAGTGTAGGAGGGTTCAGAGTGACTTCTGCAAGGAAAGAGGAGGGTGAAACAGCTGGATGGAACTTTGGAAATTGCTGCTGTGATGGGTGCATGAAAATATTGTCACCCACAGTTCTGACCATGATTATTTCTTGATTTTGGCCTTTAGGTCCACCTGGCTCCAGATGGCGAGATTATGGGGCTTTGGCTATCATAATGACAGGAATTGCCTTTGGATTCCACCAGCTCTACAAGGTAGTATCTCCCTTGCTACTCTTACACTGTGCACTCAGAGAATGATGTTATGCTGCTTGTGTCTGAAGAATCATGTTGATTCCACATTGGTGAAGCATCTCTGCTTTTCCTTCCACAACTCGTAACCCTTTAAAAGATTTTATAATACCTTTCCTTCCCTGGCTTCTGCTTCCTTTGGCCTTTCCTGGGCTGTTCTCTTCTTCCCACTTCTGCATTTCTTACCTTGTGGATGTAGCTCAGATGTTGTGTAACCTCAGTACATTCACATTCAAGACTTTGTGTGTGAGGGATGTTTCTCTACACCGAGAGCTGTCCCAGGAAACCTTAAATTCAGTCAGGAACTGTTTCGAAGCACCCCCAAAAATGTAGCCACAGCACTCGTATCTTCTCTTCTGCAACTTCTTTTAACACCTACTGCCGAGGGGATTTCTTTTGGCAACCAGGTGTGTGGATAAATGCTGACTGGCTCTGTGCTAAAGGCTGGGCTTTGGGTGGTGGGCGTTGAGGATGTTTCGGGGAGATTAGAAACACTGCTTTGCACATCCCTATTTCCTAAAAAAGTTTCTGTACTCCATGCAGAAATACCTGCTGCCTCTCATCATGGGAGGCAAAGAAGACAGGAAACAACTTCAGAGGATCGAGTCAAACATTGCTGAGATGAGTGGCAGTGTGACACAGACAGGTAAAGATTAATGACTCCATCAATTCAGCCCTCGAAGTCTTTCTCCCTGTATCCTCCATTCTGCCAAGACTCCCACCCTTTTCCTTCCCTCCGTCTCCACTTTATGTGGTGACTTCATTTATCTGCTCTGAGAATCTGTTCACATTTGCAAATGAAGCCGCCGTCATTTCGGTTTAATTTGAAATTGCTTGTTTACTGTCGGCGCGGCCTCAATTAATTATGTTTTTACGGAAAGGCTCCCAACCTCAGAATATTAATAAGGGGAATAAAATGACAGCCTTTCGGAGGGCTGTAAAGTTCATTTTTAATTTCTGCTTCTCTGATGTTTTCAGGGGCTTTTTCTTGGTATTTTCCCCCCACCTTCCATCTGAAAATCCGAGGAAGGGTCAGGAGAGTCTGTAATTACTGTGCCTCCCTGACCTTGGCCACCTTCTCTGTTATTGACTCTATAGGGTGTCTGTTCATTACCCGATGCCCTAATGATGGTCTGGATTAGCTGTTACCTGTCACACCAATAGAGTTTTTCATTTTATTTTATTTTATCAGCTTGTTTACTGCCTCGAAGCTTTGGGTATAGTACCAAAGTAGAAAAAGTTCTCCTCCAACTGGAGTTGGAGTCCAGCAGAAGTTCTTCAGTGTTTGTTGGGGTGTAGGAGGGGAATACAGGGTGTTCTCTTAAAATAAAAGGGGAAAAGTGCAGAGTATCTTCAGTTGATGGGATGGAAAAAAGTATGATTTTTCAGCAGTAAGTTTGTTAGAGATGTTGGAGTTGAAGGAGCTGGTGGGTTGGGAGTGGGAGGATGCTAATTACACTTTTTAGTGGCGGGTGAGAAGAAAAGCATCTCTCATTTCTCCTGATATGCGAAGGTCAATCCTGAGACCAGCCTCTTCGCCGATTGGAGCTCGCCCCAATGTTTGCCTGCGTGAGGCCTGAGGTAGATAAATGATGCAAACATTGTATAAGTTCAGGGAGATGTACAAATCATAAACCAATATAATTAGAAGGGAGAGGTTTTGGACGGATATACTGTGGGCTATAGACATCTATACAATGGAAAGATAAACTAGAAATACTGGAGGTTAGATGCAGTGCAGGTAGATTACCCGTAGTGCAGATAAATCATATGGATTAAAGTGAGCAGGCGGGCGTAGATAAATTAAATATAGTAGGGATAGAGGCATCTTTGTAGCTAGACAGCAGAAAGGACGTGTGTGAGCATGTCTATGTGCATGTATCTCAGTTTAACACTCTCCTGCTTTTTCCCTCACAGTGACTCAGTTACAGACGACTTTAGCAGCTGTCCAGGAGCTGCTAATCCAGCAACAACAGAAAATCCAGGAGCTCACCCAAGAACTGGCTGCTTCTAAGGTATCCGCTTCCTTTTCACCTTCAGAACCTCACCATCTTCTCTGGAACATGCAGGGCTTCTTTTGTGGGCACGTGGAGAGCTCCTTATTAGGTTCACAATCCAGCCTTCAGCTCTGTCATATCCCCAGCCAGTTTCTCTTCATCTGACTTCTCCATAGGCAGTCTCTTTAAAGCGCTGGACGTTAACTGAGTTCTCAGTGAAATATATCTAACTTCTGAGAGGGCTTTGCTGTGTAGCTTTGTACACACCCTGTTTGTCTGAAGCCTCAGACCTTTCCTTGGCTCTGCATCTCTGCATCTTCTGCATTGCATTTGAGTTGAAACAATTGTGCTGCTAGTCCACTGACCAAAAGAGGTAGAGGGCAGTTGTGCGAAGGTTTTATTTGTGTGTAGTATGTAATTTTGCATGTTTATATTCCTCCTGTACCCTTGTCAATTGTCAAAACAATGATTTGATCCTGTTGAGCCAAGCACAGACTTGAAGTATTGTATTTAAATCACCTGTTCAGATCCAGGCCAGGCAGCGGTCAAACATTCTTACTGGTTTCTTGTTCCAATGGTTTTGGTGATCTCGGTGAAACAGGTGGCCCCATCACAACCAAATCGGTGACACCCATTCCCCTTGACTCTTGACATGACCCTGTCAGGAAAACCATCAGTTCTGATTAGTTTGTGTTGTTCCGTGTGTAACTACGAGTAACCACTTCTAACCAAAATGAATTTTCCTTCTGGCAATGAGAATAAGTGCTCTTCATCTCTGAAGTAGACTGAGGCCATTAGCCTAAGCGTTCTGTCAGCCAGCGAGTACTGGTTATGTGTCAGGCGGGATGGATTTGACCCAGTCACGTGGAGATCAAGTCTTCCTTCCCCTCACCAACTTGTGATTATTCAGGGCCCTGTCACGTTGCAGTGTTCTCTGTACAGTAAGAGACTTTTCTATTTATTCTGAAGTCCCTTAGACGACACGCACAGTCTTTTACCTGTAGCAAGAACAGTTGTCTTCCTCCCCTCACCTCTAATCTCCTACAGAGCCTTTGATGGTGTGTAACTGGTGGGCCACAGCTGACTGTGTGGCGTGCATGCTGTACAGTAGGAATCCCTCAGCGGCACAGCTGTAAACCCAACCATGAAAGCCAGTTTATGGTCACAACACTCGGCTTCAATTTTCCTTGGGAACTGCGGCCTGTCAGTGGCCTGGAGCCAGTCCGGAAATTGGAAAACTGTTTTCAGGTCTTAAGTGTTAAGATTAAGACCACATGTTAAGCTTTAAGAAGGAAAAAGGCCATAAGAGTCTTGGTGGTTTAGAGAGTCTTGAAGCAGTTTTTCCTCCCCCCTCGCTACCCCCTGCACTGAAATGGTAGCACACATTGTTATGATATCTAAACCTCATGTGTACAAAGAAAAACTTGGGCAACCCCACAAACCGAAGAATAAAAGCTGTGTTTTCTCAGCTGTAATGTAAGTTTTTATATCTGCTTTTCAAACTCCTACTGGCATGCTGTAAAAAATTAAAAAGAGGGACTTTAAGTAATTAAAAACTGTACATAAAAATGCAAGGCTTGAATTTTCTACAACTGTTTTTTAAAGAGACTGGCTAAAAAGCCCCAGATGTCAGATTTTATTTCTAAATCCGAGGCATCTGGCACCATATGTGTTTTGGAAATTTGAGTCCTTTGCAGGCCAGTGAGTGGAAATCACTCCCTTGTTAATGTGCTGCTGTAGCTTTCAAGGTCTTGGAAAGCCAGAACAGTGGCTCCTGGATTCTTGCTGTCTGAGGGCTGGGAGTGTGAATCCCAGGGGAACGCATCTGTGTATATCACAGCTACTACAGACCGAGCCGCTCCCAGCACTCCGGGTTCAGAGCCCAGAAGTCACTGTGAGGAGCGCTGGCTGCGAAGGTGTTCGGGGTTACTCAGCACTAGCTGAAGTCTGTTTAAAGAGCAAGTCGGAGCAACCAGTCCTGGCTATAACTGGTAGGAACTGCTGAGGAGGAGTTTTGTGTTATTCCAGTCCTGGCTTCCTTTGTCAGGGGATTTATTAGGAGTATCTCCGGAGCAGTGCTCACAAAGAGGTTTATTCCTGATGGCTTTTAGCTGAAATTACTATGGGAAGTGCTAGACATGAGTATTCTTTGGTCCCGTACTCAGCCCATCGCTACAGGTGTTGCTGGAGGGATAGGACATGGTAACCATAGGCCATGATCTGTCTTTTAGAGTGTTCCTTCCATTTCTCAGGTTCCCAAAAGGATGATGTTCTCTGTCTGCTCTGTTGGTGGAGAACACCCTAAGTAGACATAACTTTGAATTCTCACAAGTGTTGGCCTCCTAATCAAAACCAAAAGGTTCCCTTGAGATGCTTCAGCAATGGTCATGTGTGGTGTGTTGGAGACAAGATTAATTTGTCTCCCAAATAGAAAGCAAATATTTGGATAGTCTTAGCACCTCGAGACAATTATGATTTCTCATCATCTCGAGGAGCCATTCAGGTCCTTCTTTATTGTGGAAATTGTTTTGCCCCCAGGGCTCGAGATTCCCCCGTGGGAAGAGACAGAAAAAAGTGGCATTTGTGAGCAACTTCCAGTTCATGTTTCATCTTTATGTCTTCTTTTTCACGTTGTAGGCCACAACTTCCACCAACTACATTCTGGAGTCGCAGAATATTAATGAATTGAAATCTGAAATCTACTCATTAAAAGGACTTCTCCTAAACAGGTACGGATGGAATACGTGAGCAGATTATCATGTGGGGAAGGGGCTGCTGTCTGGGATTCTCTCAATCATGGAGAGGAAAGACATTTCCAACAGGAACTAGCTCTATATCCTGTTACTGCTATTTTAATAATACCGCTTTGCACTCCGCTATCACTTTGTATTTGCAGGTCCTTAAATGCTTTTCAAACTTGCCTTAAATTCAGAGAGCGCTCTGGGTCATTAATCGGATTTTTCCTTGTTGGATGCAATAGAGGAATTCTCTGCAGGTCCCCACGGTCAAGATGCCTCTCACCTAGTCTGAGGTATCGACTGTGTCTGCACCTGCATTGTCACAGAGAGAGGCTCTTCTAGATCCAGTTCAGCTGAGCGGGTCATGGTTAGGGCACAACCAGGGTGAAAAGAATCACATTTCAGCAGAGCCTGTTTCTCTCGATTAGCCAGCTCAGGTATAGACATCCTAGAATGGGGTAGGTGTCTGAAATGAGGTGATGTAAATCCCAGCCTGTGGGACAGTCATAAGAACGGGGATCAGATCTCAGTTATTGAGGAAACTCTTTTTTTCCAAGTACATTAATTAAGAGTTTATCTGGCTTTTCAGCTATTGATCCTTTCACTCTGATATGACTCCCCTGCCTCCTTCTAGATGTAACTAAGTCTTCTCAAGTCATCTGTTTCCTAAGAGATGGATTTCAAAGATCAGTCTAAGACTGGACTAGACATGTTCTGGATCTCAGCAAGTGAGCTTTCCAGAATCTGAAAAGAGTATTGTCTTTAATATCCTTTTAAATTCTCCCAGGAGTCCCAGCAGAAAGCTTTGGAGGATTGAGGACACATATTAAGTTACCATCTGTTCAACTGAGTCGTACCAGCATCACTGCTGGGGAGAGAACGTTACTTAATGACACCTCTTCAGCAATGGGAAAGTTGCAGCTGGGGGATAAGTGCTTTTTGGAGAAAAGAAAACTTCTGGGGGCTTGTTTTTTAACAAAAAGGCAAATGTTCCTGTAGTGAGAAGGCAGAAGCAACACAGGAGCCGAGAAGGTCTCCAGATTGAACTTGCAGATTGTATTTATGATGCTGGTTGAATAACACAGATATTAGTTCATTGCACTCGTAGGAGATGGAGGTTCCATCAGCAGAGTCCTTCGATGGCTGGTGGTGGCAGCAGGAAGAGGGGAAGAGATAGCAACTACTGACCCTAGTTCAGCCAAAGAAAATGTAATGTGCTGTGTTCGAGCGCTCACCATAGGAGAGCAGCCATTCGAGTCAGAGAAACTGAACCAATTTGCAGCAGCCAGGACCTGGCCCAAACATGTAAAGTGCCTGCTAGGACTAGGAGATGGGCGCTGGATGAGCCAGAAAGCAATAGCTGCGTAGCACAGAGGAGTCAAAAGCCAGGTGCTGAAATTCCTTGGCTCAGGCATAAGGACCTGGTGTGTCTGACTTCTTCCTCCTGTGGGAATTTTCATTACCAATTAATTAGCGATCGCTTTATGAGGGGACACCCCTGTCTTTCAACAGGCAGCATTCCTGAGCACTTGCTTACTCTCGAAATCGGCCAAACGAGCTCACGTAAGTGCTTCAGACTGCCCCAGCTGTGCTGTTTTCGATTACTGGGTGCTTGTAAAGCACTTGGAGATTCTGGCTGAAGGAGTGAAGCGGCCTTGGTTTGGGTCATTTATGGCAAGGGGAACTTGCAGTTTGAGTCCTGCTTTACATGACTTCCCCAGTGCAAATACCCTTCTGTCTAATGATAACGCTGCAGCGTTGTTACTAAAAGCCCCTTTCTCTCCTTCTCTTCCCCTCCCCTAAGGAGGCAGTTCCCTCCCTCCCCTTCGGCTCCTAAGATCCCATCATGGCAGATCCCAGTGAAGCCAAGCTCACCCTCCAACCCTGCGGTTGCCAACCATAATAGCAGCAGCGACATCTCCCCTGTCAGCAACGAGTCCACCACCTCCTCACCAGTCAAGGAGAACCACAGCCCGGAGGGTTCGAAGGTCAGCTGCCATCTGCTGAGCACGGAGGAGGGCAGCAAGGCGGTGATTGACGTCAAGAGCCAAGTGCGGATGGAGGTGCAGGGGGAGGAGGAGAAAAGGGAGACCAAAAGGAATGAAGAGGAGGAAGAGGACGATGAGGATGATGATGTTAGCCACGTGGATGAGGAGGAATGTCTGGGTGTCCAGACTGAGGACCGGCGAGGAGGGGATGGTCAGATTAATGAGCAAGTGGAAAAGCTACGAAGACCCGAGGGGGCCAGCAATGAGAATGAGATTGACTAAGGCACTCTGGCTTCTGCTGCTGCTGCTGTACATCTTCCTTAGCCTCCTGCACTGTCCCCGGTGCCTCTCCCGTGTTGTGGGGAGAAGTGCCACCATCCCGTCCAGTGATTCTCCCATGACTGACCTTGAGCAGGGTCATGATTGCCCAGGGAACGAGGTGGGCCCTGTTTCACCACGGGGCTTTGCAGTGTTGCAGTGGCTTCTTCTCCCTTCCCAGTCCCACCTTTTCCCCATGAGCTGGGGTCACTGCCTAGGCTGGAAGACCAATCGCCTTACCATGCACCACAGCTACAGAATAAGTCCTCTTACAAAAATGCCATCTCTCCTTAAAGAGTCAGCCTCTTCGCTGCATCCTAGAGTCCTTCTACCCAATTTCAGAAACCAATCTGTCCTGAGCTCTTTGATTTCACAAGCCTTTAACCCCCCCACAGGGCCCAAACCAGTTCCCTGCTTCCCCAAACAACTCTCTGTTTTATTTCTCAAACTACTTGATACTCTGTTGCCAAAAAAAGAGACACCATTTTAACCCTAAATTCCTCACCAGATCTCAATCTTGGCTCTTCCAAGCCTTAAGTCAAGCCTCAAATTCCCGAAACTACCTAGCATCTGAAAACACTAAATTTCTGTGGGGTCCAAAGGACACTATTTCCACCCCACGTGCTTACACTGATCAAAGTGGCCTCTTGCTAGGGACCAGGTCCAGGTTTCATGGCCGCAGTAAAACCCATGAGAGCAGGTGTATTTGTTAGGGAGTGCAACCCAGTGAAAGAAGTGGAGTGTAACTTTTAAAGCTGACTCCGCTCATCCCAATTATTGACCCTTCCTTCTCCAAGGACAAGGAGCTCCCACCACTTCTGGACATCTTACGTTTTATTTATAGCTACCCTGAATGACTGAATGAATGAGGTGATACCAGATGCTGAATTAGTTGGTTAATTCTGAATCTTTGCAACGGTTTTTAGCCTGTTGTTGGGGTTTTTTTCTCCCTAAATGAGGAGAAAACCCATCGTAAATCATCAGCTGAGACCTGTAACTACCCAGTGACAGGCACCTGCTTCAGCAAAGCAGCTTTTACAGGAGAGAACAGCTCCGGCTCTGACGTTAACCACTGGCCCTTCTTGCCCAGTCCAGCTTTTTTTTTTCTCCCCATCGGGGCTCTACACAAATTAAACCAGTGAATTTTGAAACCTCTCATTCGCAGCATTGTGTTCTCAGCTGGTAAAATGGTGGCGTCCGATGATATTATTCACTGCATCAGAGCCTCTTAGCAGAGCAATTCTTGTAACAACTGAGTCTCACTGTCCTCACCAAGCAAGTGTGCTCGTCCGTGTGATCATGTATAGATTTCAAATATAAAATACGATTGTATATAATTGTAATAAATATGAGTTACCACTATTTAACACCAGGCTATTGCTGGATTACTGTGGCTCTTATTTTGGGGGGACAAATACCCATCTGGGGGTGGTAGAGGGAGGGAGAAGGGGCTACTATGGAAATTCAGCCCTTATAAAATGTTTTCTGAAGGATATTTATGGTTGGTTTTCTGATTGCTCCAGTACTAGGTTATATCAGCAAGAGGCAGTGTAGAGAACGGTGTAAGTGCAATGTAAGGGACAACTGAAACAGCTCCAGCAACGTCGTCATGCTGGGTTGCCTCCGACGTTGCAGAGGGTGAGATGGAGCCTGTAAGATGGGTGAGTAAGGTGTAAGTAAGATGGGTGAGTAGGTATAAGTAAGATACAGCTCTTTGGCTCCTGTGCTCCCAGCAGGAGGCTCTGCGGGGTGCAGAACACATCATCCTGCTGCTCCTTTCCACCCCTGGCAGCAGGAGGTGCTGAAGGGAGCGAGTGAGACATCCCATGTGGGACATCCCACAGCCCCTTGGTCTTATCTACCGGCAGGGAATCAGGGAATGCCGTGCCGTGTCCCACGCCTGGGCAAACCCTGCCGTGTCTCTCCAAAAGCCATTGGTAGAGCTGGTGTCCAGTGAGTAACTCGCAGCTGCTGCAGCCCCATCTTTGTTCAAACAGAAGGATTTGGCTCCCTTATTAAAAATGAGGGATTTACTTGATTCCGGAGTATTTGGGTGGCTGGTACACAGTGACATTTTCCTGCTCAGGGAGAGCGAAAGGGACCTTCATATTACTGTATTTAGACCTGCTGCTGAATGTGATGATTTCTCATTCCTTAAATGGACGAATCTCTTCCCCAGGAGTGAGTGAGTGAGTGTGTGTGTGTGTGTCTCTCTCTCCCTCTCTGTCTCTCTCTCTGCACTGTTTAACGTTCACAAAGAACGTCACGTTTAGCTAAAACAGGGCAAATTTCAAAATGTTTCAAAGGAAAGGCTTTCCTGAAGAGATGGCACTTGTCATTTCTCCAAGCCAAGAATCCTCGCGAAAAGAAAAACACGACCGAACGCGGGGATGGGATGAAAAAGTATTGTCCTGCCTGTGTACATTTCATATACATAGAAGGTTTTGAAAATAGAAAGTGCCTGGTCAACAGCAGTTGGTGAAATGTGGAAAATATGTTGCTGAGGTATGTGCCTTGCAGAGTGACTTACGAGCTTTACAGCACAAGCATCCCTGCGGGGTCATTTTTCCCCCCTTTTTCCCCTGTGTTGCCACCGTTCGATTCATTTACCTTAAGATTTCTGGTGCCGTTTTCTTCAGCTGCCCTTTGCCCTCACTTTTTGCTTCTTTACAACCTTTACCAATTCAGTAGGTCCCAGTTTTTCCTTGCCCCAACCTGATGAATCCCAGAGAACTCCATCATAGCCGTTGTTGCTCAAAAAATATATATAAATCTAACTCTAGGCCTCTGGCTGCTGCTGGGTGTTTGTGTATTTTGTTGAAGAGATCCAACCCACCAGCGGAGAACTTCTGGAAGAAGCCAGACCTTCTGACCAGCAGGTATGGCTGTGAATCACGAGTTTTATTCCAGTCTCGTGCTCCTTGGCTTTCCAGCACAGCAGCAGTTGTAGGGCAAGTATTTTGGTCCTTACAAAGTGTGTAGCCTCACAGCTAACTTGTAAATTATTTTATTATTCTTTGTTTTTTTGTGCTAGAAACAAACTTCTTAGATCAGCTGCCCTGTGAAACGTTCAGCCCTCTGGCCAGCAGCCCCTGAGAATGGCATCGTGTTAGCCAAAAGATGAGCAGGCAGCCAGCATTTTTTTCTGTAGAACAAGGAAGACAGCAGCAGTTACTCAAACCCTCTATTTTATTGTGTAATCAGCCTTGGTTTTGATACAGGAAGAACAACACCACTCCAGTTGGTGAGTTCAGTGGGTTCTTGTCCTCGTTTCTATAGGTTCTTGGTGGTGTATAGAGAGCAAGTGAAGGGAGGTTCCTCTGAGCACATCTCAGTGAAACCGTGTGAGCCTGTGCTCGCTCTCCTAGAGGAAACGCCAGGCTGGTGCTTTCCAGTTGTTTGAGGGTATAAAAGCTGCAGGAGAAATGTGGGGAACTCAAAAAACGTGATGAAGTGGGAAAGGGTTAAGAGAGTTGTCTTCTGACCCTCCTTGTCCAACCTTCCTCCTCACCCCCAGCTGCGGGAAAGAAGTCCTAGGTGCAGCTTCATCAGAAGCAGGAAGATTTTGTTTGTGTTTTGGGGGTGTAACCGAACAGCGTTTGGGCTCAGAAAGAAGAGGACGGACTGTAGGATCCCTTGTGATCCTGCTGCTTTGCTGCATGATGCTTTGCAAAGCATTTCATGTCTAAGTGTGCCTCAGTTTCCACATGGGCAGGTCAAAAATACAATGCAGCCAGTTGCCCCACTATATTGAAGTTTCCAGCGGCTACTTCAGCTGGCCAGAGTTTGGTGGAGGGGTTGCTGGAAGGTCTGTCCTGATGTGTACTGGTGGAAGGAGGTGTGGTGTAAGCTGGGCTGCTGGCTGGGGCAGTGAGGGGGCTGTGGAAAAAACCCCAGCCTGTGTCTGCTCCAGTGCTTTCATTTGCAGAGCCCACTACAGAACTGGAGGCTGCCTTCAGTTTTCCTTTGGTGGGGCAAGGTGATGCTTGGGGAAAACAAGGGCTGGGCAGCAGCTCCAGACTGGCTTTTCCTTGCAAACGTGCTGGGTTAAAGCCAAGATCTCCATGCTTGGCTGGACTCCCCACACCCAGCAGGTTGTGGAGCACCCAAGTGTTTCCCAAGGGCTTTGACAACAGGAAGCTTTGGAAGGTCCCTTCTGTGTGGTGGTGCTTTGTGTTAAGCACAAATCGTAAGTGGTGCTGACCACACACACCAAAACCTGGTGTTTAGCTTGAGCTGAGCGTCTTCCAGCCCAGACTTGACCTCTCATACCGTTGGGTGGTGTGCAAGTGTAAAGCAAGAGAGGGGCTTGGCCTCCGGGGATGGAAAACATAAATAAAGGGATGCTGGGAGGTGAAACACGGGAAATTATTTACCTAAGGCCACAGGAGAGAGCTTCCAGCTTTCTTCATTTCCCTTTTTATCGTCTTATCCCCGGACTATGC
This sequence comes from Todus mexicanus, assembly GCA_013389965.1. Classification (NCBI taxonomy): domain Eukaryota; kingdom Metazoa; phylum Chordata; class Aves; order Coraciiformes; family Todidae; genus Todus; species Todus mexicanus. The sequence continues at coordinate 51,505 of WEIS01046545.1, forward strand.
AGCTTCCTCAGGAGGCAGCCTCTGGAGGCACCTTTCGAGCTGTGTCCACCTATTCTGCTGATGAAAGGCTGGCTCTTGCCACTACGTTCGCTCTCAAAACATGAAATAAAATCCTGGCAACGTACCCAAGGTGAATTTGGGGCTATCGGGGAGGAGAGAAGATGGAGAGCAGGGCTCAGCTCCTCTCCTTGCTGTGCAGTAGAAGCTCTGAGCTGCGCACTTGGAGATGGAGGGGCTGGCATGGTCTGTCCCAGCTCAGGGAAAAAAACAATCCCATCCCCAAAAGGGAGCAAGCACTAACCTAATAAAGGCACCAGCTGGACGAAGGGAAAACCGGCTCTTTGGAGAAAAAAAAAACCAACAAAAAACAACCAACAACCTCCTTTCATTAGAAAAATAATATATTTCATCCAAATAAGGTAAAAATATTTGAAATGGGGCAGAAGTGAGCACTAGGCAGCATCTGTCAGGCCCTTTCTGAAAAGGGGACGATTATTAAACTCAATTACAATTTATTTTTGTAAAGTGTCTTTCGGACTAAAAATCTCCCCAAATGCTTTGCAAGGACTGCTCAGGGGTTACTCAGAATATGGAGCATCTCCTAAGAACACCCCTGTTTGCCCACCAAGCCCTTCTTTTCTGCATCTGCCAAAGGATTTAACCCTTCAGGATTTCTTTTTTCTATATTTGTACAAATATTGAGAGATGGTTTATGATGTTGGCTGCAAGAATGTGCCTGGAGAGGGCTGGGGGGGGGGGATTTGACGTGGTATTTTTTCCTGTTTTAGGTAAAATCTTGGCTTTTCTTTAGGAGTGTGTCTCCTGAGGGAGAGGGTGATTGGCTGGAGAGGGCTGATGCCGAGGATCTAGAAGTGCAGCTGCCTTCGGTGGTGCCTATTGCTCTTTTTTTCGTGTCTGTCCCTTTGCCAAGCTGCTTGTCTGTCTCTCGGTTGCTCTGTCTGCTTGGCATGTCTGTGCCGTGCACCATCCCCGGTGTCGGCGTTCCAGCCTTCGTCATGCCTGCCTGGCTCCTAATGCCTCATGCTCTTCCCTTTTTCTCTCTCAACACGTCAGAAGCCGCTTCCAGCTTCATCCCTTGGCCTCTCTAAGCTAGTCCTGAGCTTTTAGCAGTGCGGACCTAAAGCAACACCTCTTCAAAATTAATTCCTTCAACTGATTTAATGAAACCAGAGCAAATTCTTGAGTGGACATTCTGCCATCTCCTTGAACAGATTGCCTTTACTTAAGCAGTTCCAACTGAGACGCACATGCTCCCAAGACTCTGATGTCCTAAACTGCTGCAACTTGGCCATGTAGATGAACCATTCTTTGCCTCCTGCCTCCTTAAGAGTATCAACAGGAGATTCCATCTCCTCGTGCCCAGTTGCTTGTGTGGTTTTGTGCCTGTGCTTTGCTCTACAGCGATATCAAGGCTTCCACTGCCCCAGCCAGCAAGGCCTGAGCTGGTTCCCTTCCATCCCACGAGCACAACTGGCTCTGGCTGAGACGTGACTTGCAGGGTTGGTGCCCGGTGGCTGAAGGGACGAGCTCGCTCCTGATGAGGGGCTCCTGCTTTGGCCGCAGAGCGAATGACTTCGGTTTATCCTCTTTAACATCTCAGGCTGTAGAGCTTTGACCTTGAGGCAACGCTTGGCTGTGATCTGGGATCACACCAGGTTCCGTGGGGCTTCTGGTGACGGGGGAGTTGGGGCAAGCGGCGCTGGGAGCCGCTTCCCAGCGAGAGCACAAGGCAGCACCCTGCCCTTCGGGAGGGGGAGGGGGCAGGGAAAGGCTCCCTCGGCCTGTCAGATAAATCTTCGTCTGTTTACTTAAATCCTCAGTGTTTCTTCGTTTGTTTGTTTAAGAGTTTCCCTGCCAAAAAAGAGCAAAAGGAAGGAGGGAAACTGCCTCTGTTGGCCACCTCTCGTCAGCCAGGATGGGGCTGGGGCACTTCAGGGGCAAGAGGAGGACTAGGACCCAGAGCCCCCCACCCAACCCGGGTGAGACGAAGGGATCTGCTGCTGGAGGGGCCACATTCCTGTCTTCTCAGCAAGAGCTTGGGAATGTTGGAAACCCCAGTGAGCCCACTTCTTGCTAGCATGAAGAACTGGTCATCCCTTCTAACACCTCCCGTACCTCCAAGTGCACTTCAGTGCCTTTTTTTTTTTTTTTCCCTACCTTTTTTGCCTTCACCCCTTCGGTAGAGATTGTTGCCTCTGGAGTTAGATGTTGCCAACTTTCAGGTACCGGTGAAGTTGAAGACAGCAGACAGAGACCCAAAGAGCGAGGGCTCCCTGCCTAATTTCCACGTAACAGTGTCTGCAACAGAGGGACTCGAAAGCATCTTGCCTATCCCTACCTGTTTATAGCTACCCACAAATAGACCAGGTACAGTAAATATCACCCAGGCTAGTGCCTGGTTCACTAAACCAGGAATATTTTCATTACCTCCACACAAGTCTTGTGCAAACCTGTGTATTTTGCCTTAGCTGTGCATGGACAAGTCTTGTGTCCAGATCTCTTCATGCATGCCCTTGCTCTTCCCAAGTTTGGTCATATTAAGCAAAGTTCTGCCTCCATTTGTAGAAAAAGAAAGACAGAAATTGTGTATTTATTCATCTGTGTGTGTATGTGAAACTCCAAAAACATTCCCAACAATCTACATGTTGCGGGTTTTTTTCATTCATTTGGAATAGGTGCAAGCTGTTCGTTGACTTTCAGAGAAGTCTTTAAAGTTCACGTTCCCCTTGAAGATGATTTGAGATTTTATTGTCATGTTGGAAAGCTTCAGTCTCAGCTGCAGATCGCATGCAGATTGAGAGGGGGGAGGAGATATTTGGTTATAGCTCCTCTCCTTCCCTTTCGCTGAGAGCTTCTTCTTTAAAAGGACTTCCCGTGGCCTTCAGAAAAGGCACCTGCAGGTTTGTGAACACAATTTTGTGCCCTTGTGCAACAGCCAGAAGTGCAAATGCAAAGCTCAGCTGTGACACGTGCAGCTGGTGGCATCTGTGTGTACCACGGGGCAGGATTGTTGGGTCAGAACCTTATTCTCAGAAAGGGTTTGTGCGGAACCGTGAAGGAAACTTCAGAGGTCACGTGAAGGTCTTAGCTTTCAAAAATTTGGTCCACACTCTCTTGTTGACTTCTATGTCCTAATTCTCTCTTGCTTTGTGTTGTTATAGCCAACGTGTGGCTGAGGGACACGCACTGGCTGCCTCACACCCACTGCTCTCTGTGCTGGTGTCCCAGGTCCCTGCTACTTGACCGAAGGGGGAGCGAAGTTTGGAGCTGGTGAGAGCTTCTAACAAAGAGTCCTGCAAATTAATGCCTTCCACAGTATGAAAACTGTTCCTAGTAGGCCTGGGACATAAGGAGAGGTGTAACCTGAGGTATTATTTTCCTAGTTATCTCTAAAAATACCCCTGCTAGGCAGTCTGTGAGAAGCACTTGGCTGAACAGTGATGATCATCTTTCGGAAGCACCACGATGGCCGTTACCTCCCTTTCCAGCCAACACTAATCATCTCCTGTCTGTTTCTGTCTGTGTTGGCCTGATGGCTCCAGCAAGGGCAGGTCTCCATGTGCTAAGGCTGCACTAGGCAGGTTTGGTTAATGACATCTAAAAACCGGGATGACCGGAAGCAGCAGCAGAACCATCTGGTCCCCCGGTCTGTGCCCTAGAATACCTTGAGTCCTGCTACTTTATGTTTGAGGCGATTGAATTTCTGCTGGTGTGCAGTCCCGAACTGCTTGGAGCAGGGAAAGGTGCTCCTCTGGTTGAGTGTTGTGCTCAGGCTGGTGCCAAGGGCTGCTCCCACTGTGGGGGCCTGTGTTGGTGGGTGCTGCAGAAGACCTGCTAGGGTGCTCAGAATTGGTGGCAGAGAAGTGCAAAGCCCCAGTGTGTGATGTCAAGCAGGCAGTGGAGCTTCGGGGCTGTGTGTGTGTGTGTAACTGTAGGGTCCTGCACTCACAAAAAGTGCTGCTGCAGGGGTACACCTGATGTTCTCAAAGTACAATCGCAGCAGCAGCAGCTGCCCAGTTCTTGCCCTGCCGTTAGCACGAGCGGCCTCGCTCGGTGCCTGCTGCGTTCCATGGCTCACCAAGCGCCGGGGCTGGCCGCAGAACCGCGGTGCCACCAGCAGCGAGGCCTTGGAACAAGTGCAGCCTTTGATTTGTTCAACTCGCAGCTTCTCCCAGGACTTAGTAATTCTGCTGCAAAGTGCAGTCAGAGTTCCTGAGAGAGGAGGCAAGTTCCAGCAAGAGCTTTCGAGCAGCGCGTTGTGTCGTACACGTCCCCTGTCCCCCCCCCGCCCCGGAACCACGGTCATGAATCTATCCCATGTGCTGCAGGCAGAGCTCCAGAGAGAACAAACCTCTGTGCTCCAAGGTCGGATTAGGAGCGTGTTCAGATAATGACATCTGAAAACAGGATGGCTGGGAGCTGCAGCAGAGCAACGAGGGGGCTTTGAAAGAGAGAGGCGTCTAATCCTCTCTGCTAATAAGGAGGCAGCTGCTGCCAATGCATCGGGCTTGGCAAGCGCCGCGTTGCTGCTCCTGCGTTCTCTGACGGGTGGCAGAGAGGTGCAAAGACCCAGCAGCTTCGAGATGACGGGGAAGAGCCACACAGGAGGGTTCTTTGGGTAAAACGAACTTTGACGTTGCTCGTCCTGCCACTGGGGCAGAACCAGTTGCATTTGCAGGACATTCGGCCCCAGGCTCATGAGGAGGGTAGCTGGATGTGCGCTGCTCTGTGTGCAGCATTCCTGCCTCACCAGTGAAACAGCAGCTCTGGGCAGGGCGGAGGGGTTTGGGGGCAACACAGAGGCAGCTCCTGGGCAGGGTTAGATCTTGAATTATGTACGGATTTCCTCGAGGACCTCGAGCAATGCCCATGCAATGGTCTGTCACTGAGCAGCGAGTGCTCAGGGCATGTCAGTACCTGGCAGATACCACGCAGGCAATTGCTTTAGAGCACATCAAGTGCTAGGAACACATTTTTGTTGTTATTTTGCCCCAGAGTAACTTGCTTGTTTCTTCATAAACAGTATCTACTGCCCGTCCCCATCTGCCTCAGGCAGAGCAGGGGAGCTGGTGATGAAAGCCTGGTCTAGAAGTGTCCGGGCCCGGGATGAGTCTTGGCCAGGAGAATGGTGGGGACAAGCTGCAGTGAGCGTGCAGTGGAGTTATCTAATCTAATGTTCCTTTCCAGTCAGCACCCGTGGATCTGTTGTACCAAGGCAGAGCTGCGTCGCACCGTGGCTCTCGGGACACCCTCCTGCCTGGCAGACTTCCTCAGCTCAGACACCAGCGCCGCACCGTGCAAGCACGTAGTGGGGATGAGGTTCTGCAGTAGGAAAAGCTACAGTGTGACCAGGTAAGGATCGCTTTTATTTACATCTTTTGTGTGTGGCACACAGCTTTACGCGTTCTTGCTATGGTCTGCCAACGTACGTGGCTTCAACAGCGCATTTGGATGGAGTGCAGTAGGTCTGTGAGCCCCCCCCGCCCCATCCCTTCTACGCAGACAGAGCGCTTCATTCACGCCCCCAACCTCACTTTTGTTTGCGTGAACAGTCAAACATCTGTTGGTTTACTGGGCTCTGCCGTTGTTGGGTTTCAAGGACAGTTCCCCCACAGATCCCAATCCACCACCCTGAGTTTGCAAACCGAGATTAGGACAGGAAGAGTCTAAATGTGAGCAGTCGGATCTGGAGTTCCACATCCCAGTTTAGTGGAGAAGCATCACTGCTGTCAGGGCCCTGATGAGATTGAGGGGTCTGGAGATCATGTCTTATGAGGAGCACCTGAGGGACCTGGGATTGTTTAGTCTGGAGAAGAGGAGGTTGAAGGGAGACGTTATTGCCCCCTACAGCTCCCTGAACGGAGGTAGTAGTGAGGCAGGTGTTGGTTTCTTCTCCCAAGTTCCTAGCGATAGGATGAGAGGAAATGGGCTTAAATTGCACCAGGGGAGGTTTGGGTTGGATATTAGGAAAAATGTCTTCACTGAAAGAGTGGTGAGGCTGGACCAGGCTGCCCAGGGAGGTGGTGGAGTCACCATCCCTGGGGGCGTCCAAAGAACGTGTAGATGTGGCGCTTCAGGACATGGTCTANCCAAAGAACGTGTAGATGTGGCGCTTCAG
>WEIS01046549.1:1542-22101 GCA_013389965.1 Todus mexicanus
AAAAAAAAAAATTGATTTGGATGTTGGTTGATAAAACTGCTAAATATTAATGAACATAAAGATGAGTGTGCCACACCCTGTTTGATCTTTATGAAGTGTCCCTGAAAGCCCAGCAGCATTATCAGTACAACTACAAAGGCATTAGATTAGAGAAAGCTTTGGTTTACAACAAGCAAGATCAAGAGAATGAAGCCAGCTCCACAGCACTGCACTAACCCTACCCAATTTCATCAGTGCTTGTCAAAATAAGGATCCTGAATATGACTTTGAACAGAAACCTAAGAAATTCAGGCTAGTGTGTATCCTGCCTGTTCTGTTTTTCCTTCTGTTTAGTTGGTTTGTGATGGAAACAAACAGCAACACTGTGACCTGCAACAATAACTAATGTAAGAGTTGCACTGCTGATGCAAGGAATTTTATGGTAAAAGGAGAATAGCAATGTACAAGACTTGTGTAGAAAATATTTTGCAATTTTTACCTTTTTGGTTCACTTTCCAGCAGTGCTCCAGCTTGCATGTTTCTCTATTCAGCTCTAAGCCTCTAATACTCTGGCATCAATAATCTTGGTCAGAGTTCTATAAAGTACAGAATAGTTCAAGAAAGAAAAACACAAATGAAAAAAAAAAGATAATAAAATAATGGTCTATTCTGTTACAGTCTGGTCACTAGGAGCTATCATATATAGGAGAGGCAGAAGTAAGAAAGGTCAATACAGCAAAATTTTGCTTGTGGCTTGTTCAGAATTTCTATGATTGCTTTCCAAGACTTTTCTCTTCCTCCGACATAAAAGATAGGGACTTTAATTGCAAGTTTATGAGCTTAAATATGTATTTCAAAGCCATTCATCACTATGGCATTTGGATGGCTTTTGAGAAATATACCAGTAAAGCAAAATTATCGCTCTGGCCACTGTCTTCCTGGTGTGTTCAAAACTATCACAACCATCAGCAGAGAATGCCCAGGGCCTAAACCAGCAGCAAGTCTGTTCTTAAGAAGGAAAAAGATATACCTGAACAGACTGTACATAATGCTGTACAGCCAATACCTTGCAATCTGCTGAATACTGTCTTCGAGGCAGAGGAGGAATAATTGAAAACAATACATTTAAAGTAATGGTTAACCCCCCCCAAACTAGTCGTAATTAGATAGTTGGTACTTTGATGGATCTGCAGTAATTAAAATATGGAGGAGTTTTAGCTCTAAGCTGTTAACAGTAGAAAACAGAAGACTCACATTAATGGGTGGGCCAGACAACTGCTGAAGTTTAATGTACATGGTAATTTAATTGAAACATTACTACACATTTGAACAAATAATTCAATCCTGGAAAAGCCTTTTTTTACTAGAAAAAAACCCCCAAAATAACATTTCAGTGCAGTATTTATCAAAAAGGAACCATTACTTCCCTGCCATCCTTACCCTGGCTACATTCTGTTTTCTAAGAATTATAAAGATTTGAAAAAAAAAAAAAAAAAAAAAAAAAAAAAAAAAAAGAGGAACTTGAACAACTGAAACCAAGTTTGTGGCAGAGTGGCCTCAAACCTAATAGCCTGGTTTTTTGTTTCTGTACTTCTTGTTCACAACACCTGAAGATTTCTCAGCTGTATCACAACAATTTCTAGGTATGATATCACCAAAGAGTCCTTTGATTCTTGATTCTGCAACTGCATCATAGTAAAACATCTCATCTATCCTCCACAAAACCCTGTTTCCAGAATGCTGCGGTAACTGGAGTTTGGAAGAAAGCAAACAAGATACGATAAATAATTCTAAGCATTTAAGTGACTGTGTCAGGACAGGAAACATCTAAGACTGCACATATTTTGCAATCTGAGCCTGGGACTGCTGTTTTGGATACTAGGAGTGAGGTCACACAGTGACATGCTCTCTGTTGCTGATGTAGAGAGATTGCTTGCTACCCCAGTGTTTGCAGTTATAGTGTCTTAGGGGTTTCCCCGGAGCTCAGTCTTATGTTTGAGACACTGAAAAATTAATCATATCCTTTCCTTTGTGGAAGTCACCTGCACAGTGTACCTCAAAACTTTTTCACTTCTCTCCATGCCTTGTACTAAGCAATATCCTGTATTTCTACACAGGATAAATATTGTGCCTGCTCTGACACAATGCCAATCTGAAGGCAACGGAAAGCACTGCCATTGGCGGGGTGTCCCTAATCAGCTCAAACCGTTTGCCTCTTGTTTTCAAGTCACCAACCCTTCTATTTCTGTACAAGCTGCATGATTTCTGATGGCATAACGTAGTCATGGTGCCTTGCTTTCTTGGTTCTCCAGATGTCTCACATCTGTGGTCTGTCAGTTACACGAACAACCCATTTCTTCATGTAACTTAGGGTCACCTGATTAAAATGCACATATTTGAGGATAGTCACAGTTGCATTATATGCCCACAGTGGAATTTGCCCTCTTCTGACTATATAGTCAAAAAGTTAAAAGTCTTGTGTTTTACTTGATCAGTACATTTCATAAGTTTGTCCTTATAAACAGTTATGTTTGAAAAGTGGTTCTCGTTTGCAAACCGACAAACTGATACATGAAGTACTGCATTTAGAATTAAATGCATAGCAACACAGAACTCAAACTGCCATGAGTATTATTGGCACTCAGCAACCTTATGTAAGCTCAAATGAGCAATATTATTTATATAACACAATTGCAAGGGTACTAAACACACTGTGCAAATGTAAGAGGAGCTGTATGCTATTTCAACCCAAAGTCAGTCACAAGAAGTGGAAAAAAGACACTTACAAATCTTCTTTTTTGAACTGAAAGTATCCCTGAAGTATTACTATAGAAGCCTCCACTAGCCAATATGTGCTGCAGAAGGTTATTCTACAGCACCAAAGCGTAGATTTACTTGCCTATGCTGTCAGGGTAGGCATCCAAAAACACCACACAGGAGCACCCTGCATACAATGCTCTTTCTTTTACAGAAAATGTTGGGGGTATTTTGTCTGCTTTAGTAGTGACAGAAAAGGATAAATATATTTCTGCTTAGGATTTCCTGATGAAAGCTGCCTGCATTCATCCAACACTGTACTTGCACAGTAAAGTCACCTGCTTTTAGGACGTGCCAGAATTACCATGTACGCATTGCTGTTTTACTCAACACTTTCCAGAACAACTGTGACAATGAGCATGCCCAGGGGTTCTGAAGTGCAAACCTGGATCAGAGCTGTTGGGCACATATGGCAGTGTCCAGCAGGAATTTCACATATTCTTTGGTATATTTCCATTTTGCTTATTTGGGAAAAGTGCAATAGAAGTACAGGGCCATTGCTGTGTTTTTAATTGTTTCTTCGTTTCAGCCAAAAACAGAATTACCATTTTATTTGTACATTTCATCCACACACAAAACAGCTCAGAGTTTGACACCCAGTCAGATCCACTGCATATAGGTGATATCATTCTCAAGGCGGGAATATTTATTCACATGCAGGCCTGCTTGCTTACTTCAGTCTCAAAGCAGCTGAACAAAAGCAAACTAAGAGAAAATACAGAAAAGTGTAAGTAAAAGAAAACCAAGAGAAATATTGAAGAAACTTCTTTTAGGACACATAGCAAGACAGTGCTGATGCTGGAGTCCCAAGTCTCAGCAGTTCTTGGATTTAGAGTGCCAAGCTCAAGCAGAATATGTTTTTATCTCACAGCTCAAAAAATCATAGACTCAATTAAAAATAATTGATATTATCCTCTACCTACTGTCAGGCTTCCCATTGTATGAGTTGTTCAAAGATAACCTAGCTGTCTTAGCAGTGATTCATATAATCAACAAGAAAAATCATAAACAGCAACAATTACAGTTGATATAATTTGGCTCTGGTGCCAGGGGGAGGCTGTCTGCCAAAGGGAACGTTCCTTGCAAGTTAGTCCTGCAACATGCTGGCAGCCAGCAGCGCCTGGAATGAATCCATGTTCCACTCAGTCGGGCTCCTTCCAGGGCGCCAGCAAGACAGAGCAACACAGGGGTGTTTCAGGGAGCCCCCCAGGGTGCATGCAAATGGGGGCATTCCCTCTTCATCCATACAAAAGAGGCTTTGTGATATGCGGAAGCATTTTGCTCAAGTTTCTGGTGTAAGGCACAGGAAGAAAAAAACGCACTGAGGAGGTCAGGCCCTGCTTCTCAGACATTTGTTTTCATCTGCTAGCATGCCTTAAACCGAATCATTCTCTTTTATTTTAAATACTGCATTTCATAGTGAGGAAGGTGTCAAGATTTTTAGCATCAATCTCCATGAAAGACTCAGCAGCTAGCACAGAGGATTGTTTCATGGTGTAAAGTATATTGTAGCTTTTGGATTTGTAAGTATCAGATTTTTTATACTGTAGGTAAGAGGGGCACTTGTAAGAGAAGAGATTTAAAGCTAAAGCAAGTCCATGTTCAGTGCAATTTATTCTGAAGTCTCCCAAAGGTTAAGGGTAATTTCTTTTAATTCTTGACTTCCATCAGAGAAAAATGTGGGCCTATGCTGTTGAAGGCTGAACTGCCTCTCCATTTCTCAAGTACAGCACTTCCCGATATTTTTTTAATGTCTGGTAAGAGGCAGGAATATGCCTCAGGTTAGGACAGTACTGCCATGCCACCTGACCAGATGAGTGCAGCATTTAATGAGTGTCTGGTAAAATGCATTTTGAAGTCCAGAAAAAATGAAGTATCTTCCATCTCCTAGTGCTCATAGTAGCTGTGAATATTTCTATTTCACACTAAGCAAGCAGAGAGCTCCCTAAGCTGACAAGTTCAGACAATTTCAGATTCTCTGAGTCTGTATGGCTTCATTTACCAGGATGATTGATTACACTTGACTCTTTATGACCTTAAAAAAATATTCAAAGAAAAATTTCTGTGAGTAGCTAGAAGTTGTAATTTGTTCAGTAAAAGACAACAACTTCTGCTGTTGAGAATTTAATGGAAACATATATTATGTTCTGTCATGTGCTTGATTTTAACTAAAATCAAGAAAAGAAAAAAAAAGTCCCTTTTGTCACTATCTATCTTTCTTAAAATCTACCTGAGTTAACAATCACCACCTTGATGCAAGTCATAAGCTTAAAGACATAGATGGGCAATCTTCTGTCAGAAGAGAAACTCTGTAGAATTTACCAGATTTAATAGCCACTAGGTTACTGATTTCATACTTACACTTTTTCTACTTAGGATTTTTTTTGGCTGTTAAAATCATTAAAGGTTTTGGTTTAAACCTGATGCTAAATAAGAACTGAAAATAGAAAAAAAAATACACAAGGGAACAATTTTTCAGGAGTTTAGAGATTTTAGAGCCTGAGGCAGCTCAGTTAGGGGAACTTGCTTTTTTGTCCAGTGTGACAGCACAACAATGGTGACCCCTCCAAATGCCCAGGTTGCTGCAGTGTCAAGATGTGCTCAACATGTGAGAGCCCATGACACGAAACTTTATTCTAACCCTGTCTCAAAGCCTATTTATATGAAACATTGACTGTTCTGAACTCAGGCATGTTATGCCATTTCATTGATGTTGTCCTGTATTCCAATCCCTCATTATGTTACCTTGAAAATCATGACACAATTTGCTGACTCCTTCCTTGAAGGGAGATTTTGTGATGTTTTACTGGTGGAGAACGTTTTTAAGCAAGACATCAGATAACTTGACTACATGCTCCATATGTCTTGTCCTAGAAAAGATTATTTTAAAATATGCAAGCAATATATTTTAGTTAATCAAGCACATCTATGCCTCAATAAAAGGAATATTGTATGCTGGCTGGTGATACAAACATCTTTGCTAAAAAGATTTCTTTGCAGTTATCAGTATCATCTTAAATACAGGAAGAGCCTTGAAATGTATTAAGTCCTGAAAGCAGAACATTGAAAGTGTCTGGATAGAGATGTAGTCTTTTCAAGCCTAAAAAGAAAAGGATTTAAAAGGACTGAATAGCTCAAAGGATTAGCAATGAAAGACAGACACTTTCACATATAAACTTGGCTCCGTTCATCCAAATTCAATAGCAACTTAGGTCATCAAATTAAAAGAAGCTTTGGTGGTTCACTGGAAGCAAGTCTGTGGCTCTCAGCCCAGTTTCTAGAGAAAAGATACTCATCAAAAACATGCCTCTATTTGGCATTCAGACTGGATGTTTCAGAAAAGACCAAGAAATGAAAATACACAGAGCAATCCTCTTATGTGGTATGAGTGGCCTAGCTAGGATAGCATGTGGGGAGCACAACCTCCCTTTTTTTCAGTTGTGGATATGCAATACAACCCATGAATAAAAGCAGGTTTTTATAGTATTACTAATGCAGAATTTTCTAAAAACATGTAATATATTCAGTAAGTGGGAAGGAGAGTTCAAGTGATTCATCACTCAATTCCACATTCCTAAACTTGAACTCTGTAGCATAATGCAATTTCTCACTTCTCATTGTTGTCGTGGGCTTCCTTTAGTACAGTCCTTCCCCATCAAACTAGACAGAGATAAAGCTGGACTCTTTTCTGTGAGGAACGCTGTAGGAATCTATCATGCTTTTATAAGAAACCACTTTCCTGCACACACAAGAGACACTGGTGGGCCTCAGGTGCTTGAGCAGACAGTAGTGTCAAAGGAACTGAAGTTGCTACAATGAGCCATGACCAGAGCTGTCAGGGTGAGGGGAGTATGCAGGTCACTGCCCATCCACTTGGTCTGAGACAGTGGAAGTTCCACAAGTGTCAGGTCTCATTCCTGCTCAGCAGAGCAGCCAGCAGCCAGGACTATTGCATTCAATTACCAGCTTGACTTTCTGCATAAAAATTCTTCAGTTTCATGGGCATATGTATTTCTTTAAGTGTTAAAAACAAAGGTAGACACTAGGAAAAAGGCACTGATTTTCTGAGAAGCTACAAATTAATAATATTTCCCCAAGTGAAAAAGGAGTAGAAGGAGAAAAAAAAGCCTTTTTCCTTAGATGACTTCTCATATATAAGCACGAGAAAATTCTAGATATGTTCACATGGCTGTAAGCTTATCATGATCAGTAACCCCACAAAGGCAACTTGCATTTTCACGAAAAAAATATTCCGTACATTTCAACAAAGCATCCATGGACGTGTTATTGGGTGTCCTCTATTCACGATCCAGTTCTCTCAGTCTGCATGATCAAACTAATTCTGTGCCTAGAAATCAAATGATCTCTTAATGTAGGTGTTACAAATACACAAGTGCACACACATTATCACACTCTTTGCCTTTTCTGCTTTAAAAATGGAGGAGAGACATGTCCAGAGCACTCTAGCTATAAATGTTTTCTGTATATGATTTCATGGTACATTTGCACTCATCAAACTCAGACTGGCAATAAAAATAACCCTCTCTTGAAGAGCAGATGTTAACTCATATACTAGAGTTTCCACCTGTTAACATTTTTCAGAGAAGGGCCCTGTCTGGAAATAACTCTATTTCATGATGAACTCTACGTGCTTTACTGGACAGAACCAATATGTGACTCATTGCTCTGAGATGTGTACATATGATACCTACTTCAGCCATGGAGGCTCAGACTTGTCTGATAATACACAGCCATCAGTGGCAGAGCTGAAAAAAAGACCACACAAATCTGGACTCTTGAGATTTTAATTTTACCTGAAAAAAATGCTGGCACTTTGAGAGCAATCTCAAGAAATAAGTCACTATAAGGAAGAAATCACTGAATAGGAGCATCAGGCTCTGCTTTCTAGAAAAAGATGAGAAAATGTTTGCATCAGTCTATAGGACACCTTAGTGATCTTTAAGCCATTCTTCCCCCTCCTGCTGGTCACAAGATCATAGTAACAATCACTAGGAGAGTCACATTTTTGGATCACTGTGGGATTTACTCATGTGTTCTTGCATTAGAAGACTGGAGTGACCTTGGCTTTCCTCCACTCCTCAGGCACCTCTCCTGTTCTCAATGACCTTTCAAAAATGATGTTATTGCTTAGCAATAACATCAGCCAGCTCCCTCAGCACTGGTGGGTGCATCCCATTGAACCCCAAGGATTTGTGGCTGTCCAGTTTGCCTAAATGTTCTCTAACCTAATCCTCCTCGACCAAGGGAGAGTCTTCCTTCCTCCAGACTTTCTCTCTTACCTCCAGGGACTGGGATCCTGAGGGCTGGTCTTAGCAGTAAGGACTGAAGCAAATAAGGCATTCAGTAACTCCACCTCCTCTGTATCCTCCATCACCAGGGCTCCCACCTCATTGAGCAGTGGGCCCACATTTTCCCTAGTCTTCCTTTTCCTACTGATATATTTGAAGAAGCCCTTCTTGTTGTCTTTTACATTATTTGCCAGATTTAATTCCAAGCTGACCTTAGCTTTCCTCATTGCATCCCTAAATACTGCAGCTATGTTCCTATATTCCTCCCCAGTGGCCAGGCCTTTTTCCCACATACTATAAATGTCCTTCTTTACTTTGGTTTTTCCAGAAGCTTCTAGTTCATCCACACAGATCTCTTGCCTCCTCTGCTTGATTTTTTCACTCAGAGGGATGCACAGATGTTGATTTTGAAGGAAGTGGTGTTTGAATATTAACCATCTCTCTTGGCCTCCCCTTAGCACCATGTAAGATCTATAACCTACTGAGGGGTTGTGTAGTGCCAAGTCTTGTGAATTGAAGTCAGTTCCTGAGTAACTGTCAAGATCTATGATCATTGTACCAACCAAGGCATACATATCTAGGAATTGCTAATAGATGCCTCATTTCCCCACCTTCCATTTTCTTCCCCAAAACAAGAAATAACCTGCAAGCAATGTGATGCACAGCAGCTGTGGCAGATAAACAATTCACTTCTCCATACAAGAGACACCACAGCTCCAGCTTATAATGTTCTGGCAAAGATACTGGTATCAAGACAGCACAACTTTTCAAATGCGACTACAGGCTATTCTGTCTCTGCTTTTTGACAATAATTACTGACCCTCAACTAGTCTTCAACATTGTAGGGAAAAAAATCAGCAACTAGAACTTCACAAAAAAATCAGTACTGATATATATACTCTTTCACAGAGGCAGAATGTGTCAACCCAACAACAAACCCTGGTGAAGCTTAATAGATTAGACTGAGAGAGATGCTAGCATCGTATCTTTTGTCAACAGATAAAGGAAAGCAGGAACAAACGGAAATTTTAGTATCTTTAGAAGCTATTCCCCCAAGGCTTTTCTCAGGGGCAGGGGAGTTTATTTGTCCATGTGCCAGTTACACAGTCAGTGACGGCCGAGTGAAACAGAGACGGGAAAAGGGATTCTTCGCCATGTAGCTATCACACTGATGAATTTTCTGCTTGTATGACTTACACTGACAAAACAACATAAATTCAGCTCTTTCCAAATAAACAATGCAAAAAGCCTTACTCAAGAAACTCGGAATCTGCCTGTAGTTTCCCACAGAAAACCAGCACCTTTATCCTTCCAGTCTATGTGTCTTACTTTAGATTACGGAAAGTATTTTCACACATCACTTAGCGGGATGAAAAGTTAGGATTTGATGCTACAGGATCCCAAATCTCTTTTTTCCACTAAAGCAAAAAACATCTGATGGTCAAAACCTCACAGCTTTAGTTGCTATTAAACTGGGTTTGATTTTGTTTTATAGCAGTCTTCATCAGCCTTACTATTTTTGAGTCCTTCTATTTTGTGCACTGACTACTAGTAAGTATGGATATATAGAATTCAGAAATATAGAACAGTTCTGGCAACTAGAGTATATCATGTTGTTACAACAGTTGGTGGTTTTGAAGAAGAAACTTGCAATAAATGTGCACTACAGTGGCATGAAATTTGCTGAGTTTTCTATGCATGTTGCTAGAATCAATGGTTGTTCAAAAGATTATAGTAATCCAGGGATTCTGTATAGTAACTCAGTGTCCTACAAAATTTAAATTACAACAGCCTCCTCATTGCTGACGCTCTATTTCAGATGGTTTCAAGTCAGAAACAGGGCTAAGTCTGTGTTTGAGTACACTGCAATTTCCTGAGCAAAAGGCACCTGGCTCTTTCTATATTAAGAGTTTCACAGCTTCTGAAAGTGTCAGTTCAAATCCAAGCACATCTATTTGGGTTTTTTGTTTGGTTGTTTTTTGTGGGTTTTTTTTTTGTGTGTTCTTTAAAGGAATATCCCAAAACAAATTTATGAAAATTGGTGAGAAAAGTTGGCATCTATTCCTATAGTACTGGTGCACTGTGCACCACTATGGGGAAGTGCTCTTTAATCTGTCTCCTGACCAGCTACCAAGGCTCCCACTGGACAGTCTTCACAAAGGTTCTCATGTTGCATCTCTTCTAAGGTACTTGAGCTCTTTAGTGCAAGGAATTAATGATCAGGAAGAAAACTCTCCTTGGCTTTCACTTTCTAATGAGAATTTCTAGGAGTAACTGTCAGAAATAGCATTTTATTTATAAACAGGTAAGATCTGAGGTTGCTACCAATGTGCAAAGTGTTTCAAAGCCATTTCATAATCCCTTCTCAGAATCAAAGTGAACTTTAAAACAGTACTTTAAAACATATGAACTGTCTTCAAACATCAAATGACCTGACACTTCAAAGAAATATTTCCCAAAAAATCATAAAGTTATTTGATTGGTTCTATAGAAGCTTAGCCATTAGCTTTACACCATCACACAGTGTTAAATTGAAGATAGAAAAGGTGATACAGCTTCCATGACAGTTCTCAGTAAGGGAAGCACTGTAGAACCTTTGAGGTCCCAATCAAACCCTTGCTACTCCTGCAGAAGCAGAATTCATATTTATGAACTACAGCATCCTGTTCTGAAAAGCATATTTCCCAAGCTATGCAAGGTATTTCCTAGGAGTCACCATCTCTGGGATTATTAAGTATCAGAAGCAATCCAAGTACCAGTAACTTCCTTTGCAGCAGATTTATAGACATAATCCACAGTACAAAAATACTTCACTTTAAATAGAAGAAAAATCTGAATCCCTTCCTAGGCCTGTACTGGCCACTGATAAAGATCAGCCCAGTGCAAACTAAATACATGAGTAAACCAGCACATTTAATGGGGACAAAAGAAAGTCAGTCAGATCCTGAAAAGTCATATCATATTGTTATTAAGTGCAGTATTGTAATTAAGTGTTGTAACTCAAACTACTTTCTGGGATTTTAGAATTAGAGTGCCGCATTTCTGCACTTTTCTTTCTAAAATATATATGGGAATTAGACATATTCATTTAAGAGTCTGTATAGCATTAAATAACTAAAGAACTCAAGAACCAGTGCTCTATTAGTAATAATACGAAAGCTAAGAAGAAAAAACTCTGAAGTTTTAGAGTCAGTAATGTATACTCAATTAGTGGGGATTAGAAAAATATCTGATGTAATGAAAGCAGGTGGGGTTTTTTCACAGAATCATAGAATGGTTTGGGTTGGAAACGACCTTAAAGATTATCTTGTTCCAAACCCCCTGCCATGGGCAGGGACAACTTCTCCTGGAACAAGTTGCTCAGAGCCCCATCCAACCCGGCCATGAACACTTCCAGGGAGGGGGCAACCACAGCTTCCCAGGGCAACCTGTTCCAGGGTCTCACCACCCTTACATTACAGAATTTTTTCCTTATATCTAACCTAAATTTACCTTCTTTCAACTTAAAACTATTACCTCTCATCCTATCACTACACTCCTTGATGGAGTTCCCCCTCACCTTTCCTGTAGGCCCCCTTCAAGTACTGGAAGGCTGCTATAAGGTCTCCCCAGAGATATCCCTTCTCCATGCTGAACTCCAACACTAATTCTCCCAGCCTGTCCTCATATAGAAGGTGCTTCAGCCCCTTGATCATCTTTGTGGCCCTCCTCTGGACTCACTCAAGCAGGCCCATCTCTTTCTTATGCTGGGGGCCCCAGAGCTGAACACAGTACTCCAGATGGCATCTGATGAGAGCAGAGCACAGAGGGAGAATCACCTCTCTCAGTGTGCTGGCCACATTTCTCTTGAGGCAGCCCAGAATGCGATCAACTTTCTGGGCTGNAGCAGAGCACAGAGGGAGAATCACCTCTCTCAGTGTGCTGGCCACATTTCTCTTGAGGCAGCCCAGAATGCGATCAACTTTCTGGGCTGTGAGTGCACAGTGCTGGCTCATACTCACTTTTTCATCCACCAAGACCCTGGAGTCCTTCTGCAGGGCTGCTCTCAATGTAGTCATCACCCAGCTGCAGTCATCACCAGGGCTGCTCTCAATGCAGTCATCACCCAGCTGGTATTTGTGCCCCAGGTGCAAAACCTTGCACTTGGCCTTCTTGAACTTCATTAATTCTGCATGGGTCCATCTCTCCAGCTTGTCAAGGTCCCTCTGGATGGCATCCCTTCCCTGCAACGTGTCACCTGCATCACACAGCTTGGTGCCATCTGAAAACTTGCTGAGGGCACACTTGATGCCATTGTTGATGTCACTGGCAAAGATGATAAACAGCACTGGTCCCAATACCAACCCCTGAGGAATGCATACCAACCCCTGAGGAACAGATCAGATCAGAGGATAAGATAATGAGAAGGCAAAATTAAGGCTTTCAAAAGAAAAGCCTATAAACAACATGCTGTCCATCAAGGGAAAACCCCTACTGAGTACCTGAACACGCTACTGTCACAGGGGAACTCCTTCAGAGCTTAGCTGGCTTACACTGGGGCTTGTGAGCACGATGAGGCAAGTTGTCTGCATTAGTATTTTGTTTTAAGGCCTCTTCCACACCACCATGTCAGGTTCAGGAGAAAGCGATATCCAAAGAAGTACAGATGTGGGTAATGAATTTGTTTCAGACTGTGAATGAATAACAACTAGATCAGCATATGGGCTAAATGGGAGTTACGATGCATGGCGTGAAGGAAGCCTGTCTCATGACCTGTTCCTGAATTCCCAGTGGTAGCTATGAACTGTACTAGTATTTCTTAACAGATTAAAGGTGAATGCCTTTTGAAGGGGGTCTAGTTCAATTTTCCTTCTTTTTAAAAATCTTTACTCCATCTTAAATACTTTGAACTGAGAACTCTTGTCTCATTCACAATGAGTTGCAAAACTTTAAGTGTTGCTCTTCAAAAATCTGACTAGAGGTCACAGCCCACATTGTTGCAATACTCCAGATCATTTGAAATGTACAGCATTATCTGGTCTGTTCTAGCTAAAGAGTGAGCCAGAGTTGCAGCTTTTGGTGTTCCTGTGCAAGGTAAATTCACAAGAAAAATGGACAGAAAATACTGAGTGGAGATTACTCCAGGACTGAGAAAAGCATGTTTGCTGTCTCTTTTACAAAACTAGTGGTTGTGCCGCTTCCTCTACATCAGTGTCTGTAGGCCTAATTCCTAACTAACACAAGGCCTTTGCGTCTTTGCAGAAGACAGCATGTAAATAAAATCATAGTTGACACTGCCTTACTGACTTTTTTCATGATAACTACATACACTTACCACTGCAGGAAGAGACACTTGTCTTTCTGCTAACCTTCTGAGTGCTACTTGGCATGCCCATTTCTTCAGCAAATGTAAAATTGATACGGTCCCACATGAAGTGGTCAGACTTCCTAGAACTACTAGGGGAGGAGGAATAAATGAACTGCTAGGAAAAGTTTACAGCTCTACATTGTACATTGTGGCAGCTCTGTAAATGACAACCCTTTGGGCACTGTCCACAACTGCAGTTGAGGCACTTCCTATTGGGTGTTTAAACATAACCAAGGGGATATGCCCATCTCTCAGGAGAATGCTAATAACAGGCTTGTAATGGTAACAGACTATTGTTAGCAAAAACCATGTTGTAATATCACAGACTATATACATTCTGTCTCAGAGGCTCACATGAGCTGATTGTTTATCTCCCAGCATGTCTGAAAGCTCTGGAGACTCTGGAAGATATTCTAGAAGATGTTAAACCTTGTCAGTCTCACTGAGAAGGATATTCCCCAACTTCCATCAGGGTTACAAAACCTCCCATACACTACTTATTTCTTTTTGGTTCTCCACAAAAGTACCTCAAGGATGTCAACCTCTGTGCAGTTTGTTAATCACTTTACTGCAAAAAGAATGAGCTAGCAGAGACTGTGCATTATGTTTTACCGTACCACTACTTATTGTGGTGAAACACTGCTGATCCCATCTCTAGCTGAGCTAGTATCTGGAAGTTGTATGGCAGAAGCAATTTATTCACTGACAGAAGTTGGATTTAGTTTTAAACAAAGTAATGTTCAGAGTGTTTATGTACACAGTCCTGCTGCTTTGCTTCACAGGTTCCTTTACAATTCCCAGGAGCACCTCTGGACTGTCAAGAGCTTAAGTCTAGACTGGATGTGTTCGGAATAATGTGCACATATAATTCTGTTGCATTAATTCTGCAAGTTCCTTCAAAATGAAAACCTCTGGTAATGCTGAAATGGGAAAAAAGTGTGTGGGGTTTTTTTCCAAATCACAGAAGTTCTTTGAAGTTCAGGACTAAATTCCATGTTCTGTTAAAATATGTGAGTTCTGCTACTTAATTCAGTGACATGAGGATTTCAGCAAAGGTACTTCCTTGCATGCTTAGGACTTGGATAAAATTTTTCAAAGTTGGGCTAACCACTTAAGAAGTCATAGCTTATGCAGAAATTATGAAAGACTGAAGTATGCGCTCTGCTTTTATGTGTGTCTGTCTGTATATACAACTAGCAGCTATGTGTTCAAACATTCCTATCAGCATTTGAGAGACATGCAGAAGTCTTACAATAGTATAACTAACTTCCATAGAGTAAATAAATCATCCCTGTGTAAGGGATGTAACTATGCCAAACATTTCAAGAATGGGAGTGCAGAGGAAAAGAGAGAGGAAAAGACACTGTCAAGACTTAAGTAGTATCACTTCATCTCTATTTGGAACCTAACATGTAAAGTTAAAAATTCAAGAGAATGGATTCTCAGCTGCATATACTGCTGAGGCTAAAGAAATTAAAAGAATTAGCTTAGAATATCCAGAATCAGCAGAAGAGAATCAACAGTGTACTCAGATGCTAATTCAACGCTGCATCCAAGACCACTGGCTAAAACCCATAATAGCATTAAAGTGGGAAGCTAACGCTGAGATGACCTCTTAACACATCTGAGTGCATTAACAGTAAGGCAATCAACATTCAGTTGTGTAATTACCATGTTCATGTCAAATCACATAAAAGCACATAGAGTCCTCTCAAATGGCTCAAAAAGAACTGTCCACAGACTAAGCCAAAAAATAGGATTTAGCAATCTCCAGGCACTATTAAAGAATGAAAAAAATGTTTGTTTTTAAATAGTCTCAGTTCCTTCTTTTCTATAATAAGGACTTATTCCATGCCAAACTCAGAAAAGAGTATTACGCATCAGCTAGCATCTAATCCATTCTTTGAAAAATACGACGTGCTGAATGAACTTGCGAAGAGAAAACAGAACATTCACAAATAGGGAGATCAGTCTACCACTAAATAAATTGACATTACAATCACTACTAAACAATACTTTCAGTTGCTTAATAATAATAATTTTTGGTAGCAAAAAGATAGGAGCAGTCACTTTTGATAATGTCAAATTATTATGTATTATTTCTGTATTTCTTGTAGACTACAATGGGAGTTTTGCAAGCTCAGCGGTTGTGTAAGTACAAATACCTACATGTCATTTTGCCAGTAGGTGAATCAGGCAGCCTGTATAAGAAACCACCCTAGTGGAATTTTCATATGTAGTGGAATACATGTAGCTAAATTTGAACCAGCAAGTACTGTTTTATGGCAGAAATGAACTTGCTCAACCTTTCAGATTACAAGAAAAGTAACAGGAAAAATTCACTGCCACATTATGGGGTGAAAAAACCAAAACAAAACAGTCTTCTATCTCAAGTGGGAATTCCTAAGTAGGGTTTCTTACACCTTCTTCTGAAAGCATCAGGACTCGCCACAATCTGATTGGACTTGCCAGATTAGTGGTCTGATTTATATGACAACTGCTACCTTCCTATGAAAAATCTGTGTAAGCATTTGTGCTCCTAGGAAAATGTAAATAGGAAGTATGTTCTCATATCAAAAATATCTTTGCCTGCTTCTGGAATACTGAGAAGTCTGAACTCAGTGTGGCTATAGGGCACTGGCTGGGAATGAAAAAAGAGCAAAGAGAAGCCACCTGGAGATTTAAAACAAAGCCCTGGAGCATTCCATGTATATGGAAATGTTTGCAGCAGCATTAGCAGTAGTGCCAGATTACCTCTTCTTGCTGTAAAAGCTATCTTCTGACTGCAGCAACTGCAAGAAAATACATTTCTAAGGTGTCAGCTGCCATCTGTTTAATTCTGCAGGCCAGGGGGGCAGTGCCACCTTGTTTCACATGTATTGCCCTGCTTGAATTTCAGCCTACAGAGGACAAAGGGGAAAATTCCTTTGATTCTGGATGAGATGGAAGAACCATATACGGGATATAGGGGGAAGAAGCACATTTCCCCATTCTGCAGTACTATCAGCTGCATGGTTAGTTCCCTGGAACGCTCCTGTGGTGTCCATGCATTCAAATGTACTGAAAGCAAGCTGCAACTTGAGAGTATTTAACATGTTTTATCGCAGGCTCAAAGATGACTGCAGGCCATTATCACCATTTTAAATAAAACTCAAATTATGTTTCAATGTACTTTTGAGTTATTTTGTTCTCCATAAAAAAACCCCACAATTATTTTATCATAATGGCTACTTCTTTCCTTAGGACTTCTTTGTTGTGTTGGCTTGTCCCATAGTTGAATCTTTCCTAAACGACTCTTTCCAAATGAATGTTATCATTATTGTTGATATTTTATTCTTTTTTTCTCTGTTTTTTTATTTTCTTTTATTTTCTTCACATTTTTTTTGTTTTTTCTTTTTGTTGTTGTTGTTTTGTTTTCTTTTGTTTGTTTTAATATATATTGACAGCCTTAGTTGTTATCACAGAACAACCAAGCCTGGGACACTATGGTCAGATGCTGGGCAAGATTCTTTACATAGCTCCTCTGTGACAAGGCACCTCAACCCTTGGCCTCTGGCACCTGCTGTTCTTCTGGTCCTGCATTTACTAGGGAGCTCTGTCTCTGCTCCCTTCATGTGCACACACCCTCTTGTTCTTCTCCTAAGCCTCCCAAGCTCTTGCCTTTATGCAGCGCCTGCAATTCCAACTCTGCTCCTTCCCACTTTGTGGGTGATGGAGAAAGCTTCCCTCTACAGTGCTGTGGACCATTGCATCATTCAGGATGATCTGCAGTAATTTGTTGCACAGACCATAGCCTCCCACTCACATAGAAACTCTGAGCTTATCTGCTATAAGCTGCTCTGGATTTTTGCACTACGTCATAGGTCATCTGTGTTATTATTTATTAAAAAAATACTTGTGCTCTTTTTGCATTCACTTTTTTTTTTTTTCTCTTTAAGAAGAGTAATGACACTTGTTTGCTGGTGTGGAATGGGACATAAATTTTCTTAAGTAAAACCTATCCACAAATACAAATCCACAAATCCCAAGACCATGTTATAAGTTGTGTTCCCCTGATCGTTGTCATGGACATAATAATGTTTCTCACATTCCATGTAAGAAAGCCCTCCTGCAATGCTGTTTGTTCTTGCACAGGCAGGTTTACTTCCTATCATGAGGCAGTTAACATTTATATCTCATCTTGGCATAGAACATTTGACATGCAATCAAGGGGGTCCCCAGATTGTCAGAGCCCTTCCTATAATCACTTGAAAGGAACTTGCTTTTACGGTTTGAGCCATGCAAATCCACAAACCATAATTCTTTCTGCTACAGATGTCACACTGATGTTGATCCCATATTTTGCAATTAGACAGCTAAAAGGAGAACCAAACTCCAGTGTCCAGTAGTGAAGGTTACTGTGTTACTCTGAATTACCCTCTGAGCTGCAAGATTCATAGAGCAACTGTGCTGAGGTGCTACAATTTGTAGCCATGAAGTATCACAACTATCCCTCAGAAACACTTTTTCTGCACAGAGCTTTACTGACAACAGCTACCACAGTGTAAGACTTTTCCTTGCTGATAGTCACATTTGGAAATACACTCAGTGATACTATTTTTAACTCTTCCTGAAAGATATAGAATTACTGGTTTCCTACAGGAGCTGAAGGAAGCTCATGTCCTAAGGGTTTTGTGTTGTGGATGCATGAACAATATGAACATTCTTAAAATGTTTTTCTTCAGTTTAAACCCATAAGGTTGCTCTCCTTGAATATTGCTTTGAAATCCATGGACTCTGGGGCTGCAAATGTCATGGAATCTGGCGCTGCAAATGTCATGCCACGGGGAGCTCAGCAATGACCTACACTTACTCACTCCATACTTTTTGCATCTGGGCTCCCATGGCCCCTGAACCTCAAAATCCCGCTCCCTCCACCATTAGGCTTAGGGTTCAGAGAGCCAGACAGCCTACAGCTCCAGGGACACTGGCCATGACATCTGCAGCCCCAGAGTCCCAGGAGCTCTTTGTTCAGAGTGTTTTCTTTACCTGATTTTCATATCTAATTTTCCCTGGGTTCTATTCCATTATGTTCTCTCTGCCCCATCTCCCAGTCTCCAAGAGAAATGCAAACTCATTAAAGACACATGCAATTTTTAGGCTATCTTAGTTAGAGATAGTTAGAAATCAGGGGAAAAAATGGGTTTGCATGAAGTCATGAGTAGTCATTTCCAGGATTCTTTTTTTGAAGAGAAATGCTACAAGTTTAGTCCCATCTTACATGAGGGAGATGAAAGGATTATATCTCACAGAGAGTGTCATTAGCATGTAAAAAAAAAAATGCATGGGAGTACAAAAATTGTTATCTTTAATATATGTGCTTTTTTTCTTTTGTTTTCTTGCTACAGATCAAATTTTAAGTGCTAAATACTCACCCCATGACCTGACCCACATCTGTGCCTCTCAGATCACTGTATTCACCGTTGTCCATAGGGTCAGGACACAATGACACAGCATGCGCTATTTTCCCTCACTTTATCACTTATTTTGAAATAGGAACTGTGCCGTGGTCATACAACATGTATTTTTGCTGTAATGGAAACAAGTCAATTCTAGCAGAAGAAAAGCATAGTCACACAGAATAGAGGAAGTACCAGCAACAGCAGATAACGAGTTACTTTCATATCTCATATTGTCACCCTAAAGTTTCTCACTATACCCTGACACTAACATTGGTCTTTCTTTCTTGATTTGAGGTTTTAGAGCAGAATCATTTTACAGGAACAACATAACCACACACAGAGTCAGGCCATGCTACACTGTCTCTGTCAGTGGCCAACAGTAGAAGTCTATGAAAGAGTACAAAAGCGGGGCAAGAATAAAATAACAACCCCCAAAGTACCCATGTCCAGCTGAAAAATCTAAAGCTGAGAATTCTCTTGAGCCAGATATAGTGTCTCTGTATATAATGCACCCTGATGGGATTATCTAGTGTGAATTTGTTGAAGCAGCTCTTGAACATTTTTGACTTTTGAATTTTGTTCCATATAACCTTTTGGAATCAATAACATCTTTTTATGATGATACAGTGAAAATTATCTCTGCTGAGGTTATAAACACTTAACATTCAGAACCCCTTATTCTGTCATTTCCAGATATGGGTAGCATATATTTATTTTTTGTAATCTGCAGCTGAAGATGGATCTGTTGAAGATGGAGCTGCAATGGAGAGCCTTTTACATCTTTGCAAACTGATTTCCAGACTCCATGATCATGTACATGGATTGAAAGTGAAAAGCGGAATGAAATCAGTCATTAGGGTTTAAGCCTTTTGAGGGGTAAAACACATCTTTCAAAAAGTGGAGAAAGCAACGTCTTCTTACAAAAGGTTAAAAATTCCTACAGTTAGACAGGAACAACTTTATCAAAGTTGCAACATTTCCTATTTCAGACAGCTCTGAAAGCTCATGGCAGCATTCGTATCGAATCTTTCACTGATGGCACATTAGCTGAATCACTATGACTCAACTTCAACATTACAATTCTAATTTGAGAGACTTGTGCCTTGAAATTTGGGAGCTCTTCCCATTACAACTTGCACATGGTATCTTTATTTTGGCAGTAGTGCTAGAGGAAATGTATAAAGGCATACATGAAGTTGTTCAGAACTTGCAGAGAGACATGTTGATGTTTTTGCCTAATTACATACAAATAATATACTCAAATGCACATACCATATGACCCTAAAGAAACTAAAATTCAATTGTTGTTCAGACAGCAGAATCCACTTCAGAAATTTGAAACGCAAAGCAATCAAATCTCTTTTGCAAACAGAACACAGGATACTTCCATGAGGCTGTTTGAAAAGAGAATATTTTACTTCCACCTTCACCTTAACGAAGTCTCCCAAGACAACAATCACCCTATCTCTTCCACAGCCATTCCTCCTGAGCTATTTTAGTGAATTCATAGCTCCTTAACAAAGAGTAAGGGAAAGTAGACTAAAAACTATCTTCCTTCATAAAAAGCCCACCTCCATAAGAGAATTTTTCTAATGGCGTTTCAGTTTATAAGACATTGGCTTCATTTTCCTTGATTGTTCCTGACGTGGTTTGAGTTAGAACAGAA
>WEIS01046553.1:0-11330 GCA_013389965.1 Todus mexicanus
CCCCCCGCCCCCCCCCAAAAAAGGGGGCCTATCCCTTATCTGTATCCAGTACCTGTTTGTTTAGGAAGCCACAGAGGCTATAGTCCTAGTGCTTAATCTTGGCGAAAGCCACACACACGGCTTTCTAATGTCTGTGCCTGTGAAGGGACCTGCAGTTTTTGCCGTGACAAGTTGATTACGATATCAAGATGGTTTCCCTTTAAAAAGTTCTGTCTTACGGTGTTGTATTGGGTTTGGCTGGGCAGAAGTTAGTGTCCCCACAGCTTGATAAGACACCGGTGTTGTGGCTGCTGCTGAGCAGGGCTGGCACAGCACCAGGGGGAAGGGGTGGGCAAGATCTTGGGAGGGGACACAGTCAGGACAGCTGACCCAAACTGTCCCAAGAGCTATTCCAGAGCATCTGATGTCAGCTCAGGAATAAAAGTTTGAGGAGAAGAGGAAGAGCGGGGGCATTTGTGTCCGAAGACATTTGTCCCCCGAGCAATCGCTACGCGTGTCGGAGCCCTGCTTCCTGGGAGAGGCCGAACATCGCCTGCTGTGGGGAGTAGAGATTAATATATATATATTTATATCTATCTTTGCTTTGCTTCTCGCGCGCGGCTTTGCTTCTAACTTTCTTATTATTAAACTGCCGTTATCATATCCCGTGAGTTGATTCCATCTTATTCTCTTCCCCCTTTGTTGTTGAGGGAGGTGTGTGTACTGGGCGGGGGGAGAGTGATAGAGCAACTTGGTGGGTACCTGACACTTAGCCAAGGTTAACCCACCACAGGTGTTCTGACACGAATCCAGTAAATGCTTTATTCACACCGATTCTGAGTAGTCTGTAGTGACTGAACGGTGACTGGTTCAGTGACTGGAGCCTGGATGGGAAAAAGAAAGGGGACTTTTAAAGGATTTCGCAGGTTGGGCCTACGTTGCTGACATAATAAAGAAAACAGTTAAGCTTTTCCTCTTTTATTCTTAAAGGTCATTCGCTTCCTTCTTATATTTTATTGGGAAAAAATAGAAGGAAACCCAGATTCTCACACCCTTGTTATTGGGAAAACTCATTAGCGATCCTAACTAACATTGTTTTTCTCACAAACATTGTCAGACATTTCAAAACGAAGCAGGAATTCAAGTGGCAAAGAAATTACCACTTGTAATACCAAAATATCCCGTCCTGTTGCTGGTTTTCCTTCCCTTTCATCGGTTGCAATGTCACCCTGTCACTGGCTGCCCAACAGTCAAAGCATCTTCCCGATTTTCTAACAAAACTGAGAAAAGACAGGCAAAACTTTTTCAGAGGGAGAATATTTCAGGTCATCCTTATAAGCACCGCGAAAAAGCGAAAACACGTCAGGAATTCCCGTAATCCCCACGATTGTTTTGTTTGCATTTTCAGCTGGGCTTTGAGGTTTGTGGCCAAGATAGGAAACCAGACAGATCTTTTGCTGGCTCTGCCACAGAGTCCCTGTTCAACTGGGAAGATTAGCAAGGCTCTCTGTTTATTCCATGTTCTCATACGTACTGTATATACACGTATTATCAGTCAGAGAGAAACACAGAGCCTATAAATGACTCCGAAGTCATAAATCCTGGTCTCTGATGAAGTGTTTACAATAGCAATATTGATTTCTTTAAGCGACTATGATTAAAATAGCTGCAGGAAAAGGAAAGGGAGGTGGCAGGTCTCCGACAGTTGCACACAGGTGAATCCTCCAACCCCTGGGCAGGGACACGGTGCTGTGCTCGCTTTGTAACCCTTATCCAGCACATTTTGAAGTGTCCTTGCCAACCAGCACAGCCTTCAGAGCGGACAGCAGCAATACCTGCTACCTGGGATCTCTTACTGGTTTCTCCTGCTGTCCTGTGTAACTCCCTGTGTGGATCTCTGGTAGAATTAAATGGGATTTGTTATTCAAATATAACTCTAGGGGAAAAAAGTCCAGGATGTCGACCTGTTGGAGCGGGTCTGGAGGAGGTCACGAAGATGATCAGAAGGATGAAGCTCCTCTCCTATGAAGAAAGGCTGGGAGTGTTGGGGTTGTTCCGCCTGGAGAAGAGAAGGCTCCAGGGAGACCTTAGAGTGACCTTCCAGCACTTAAAAGGGGCTTACAGGAAAGCTGGGAAGGGAATTTTACAAGGGCAGGTAGTGAAAGGATGAGGGGTAATGGCTTTAAACTGTATGAGAGTAGGTTTAGATTGGATGTAAGAAAGAAATCTCTGATGAAGTTGGTGAAAAATTGGAACAGGTTGCCCAGAGAGGTGGTAGATGCCCCATCCCTGAAAAAATTCGAGGTCAGGTTGGATGTGGCTCTGTGAGGGTGGTGAGACCCTGGCCCAGGTTGCCCAGGGAAGCTGTGGCTGCTCTATCCCTGGAAGTGTTCAAGGGTAGGTTGGACGGGGCTCTGAGCAACCTGCTCTAGTGGGAGGTGTCCCTGCCCATGGCAGGGGGATTGGAACTAGATGATCTTAAGGTCCCTTCCAACCCAAACCATTCTATGAACGTAGGATATTTTTCACTGAACTCCCATTTTTTTCTCTTTCTTTTATCATAGGGCTGAGCCAAAGAAACCCATGATTTTCTTCCACAAAGCTGATAAATCTGCACGTCAGGTGGGGAAAAGAAAGAGAAGGGGGAAAAAAAAAGGGGAAAAAAAAAAGAAAGAAAAAGGAAATAGCGAAGAAATGGATAGAAAAGCTGTGGTAAATGCAGACATTACAGATTTCACGCACAGTAATTACTGGATGAGCCACTGTAGGTCAGTACCTTGAAGGGGAAGGCAGTCAAACTGGTAATTACTGCATTAAAGGGAAATAGGTCAGCTCCTGCCTACTCTGCAGAACGGAGTCGTCATGCACAGACTTGCAAATATGGGAAAACTTGAGCTGGGAAATGTAGCGAGTACAACAGCATCCAGAACAGCCTCGCTGCTTGTCAGCCTCAACCAAAAGCACTCCTGCGGGCACAGCCTGGGGGTGTGGAGCACCTAATTTTGCCCCTTCGAACACCCCACCCAGCCTGGCCTGTGTGATGCCAGTTTGGAGACGGGAGGAAGCAGCAGCACCTCACAGAAACCCCCACTCACTATTTTTCAAGCTAGGCTCGGGACAGGGAGTCTCCTGTCTTGTTGCCTAAGGAAAATTTTATTCCTTCTTTCCTTTTCAGCTGGAGATGATCTCCAGAGGTCCCTTCCAATCCCTAACATTCCATGATTCTGATTTTTTTCTGGTACACTTCCTCAAGTACTCAGGCAGGAGGGGAGAAATGTGGGTCTTTTGCCTCCCTCAGCCTCTGAGACTTCTGAATCTCTTGTCTCCTACTTCCCCAGCAAACATGAAGCAAAGCGATATCAAAATCATGCTTTGCTTTTCTTGCTGAAACTGGAAAGAAGAAGGGTTCCTGGAAGAGGAAACAGGGATTTTTATAGCGAGTAATAAGGACATCTACTTGGGAGCAGGATATATGGGAATTTGTTTTCTCCCCTCCTCCACTGCCAGACAATACAATATTTTTCCTTTAGTTCAGTCAATGTTTGTTCAATGCAAAACTCGTTAACAGCCTAGAGAGCAGAGACAGATGAGGCGCTTCCTCACAGAAAGGGTTATTAAACCCTGCAATGGGCTGCCCAGGGAGGTGGTGGAGTCACCGTCCCTGGAGGTGTTTAAGGCCAGACTGGATGCCACACTTCGTGGCAGGGTTTAGCTGAGTGGTGGTGGTAGGTCATAGGCTGGACTCAATGATCCAAGAGGTCTTTTCCAGCCTTAATTAATTATAATTATTCTATGAGCAGAGACTGTGATATTAAGGGTACCAGACTGAATATAGTGAAATCCACTCCAGCATCTGCAAACCCAGGGACATCTGAACCTCTCTCTCTAATTTTGCCCCTTCGTCCCTTCGCTCTCGCAGTACAATCCCTTACCGCAAAGGTGGAAGGTAAAAGGTGGAGGTCAGCTGGATTTGGGGTTCAGTTTACCACCAAGAATGCACTGCTGACATCAGCCAAGTGTGGCAGCACAACAGGAGAGGATTTGCGAAGTGCAACAGCTGGTGGTCAGTACCCACGGCCCACAGGTACACATATGGGGGAAGTTATTTCTACTTCCAGTGAAGTCCTCTGGACCCAAGTGTCTGGTCTGCTCCTTGGCAGATCTGTGATGGGATCGGCTGAGGAGATCAGGAGATCTGCTATCGAAGTGTTCCCCTGAGCTAAATGAAAGTACCGATGCAGACAGCCCTGGATTTCTTTCTCATTCCACATCATTCCATGTAGGATTTTCTTTTTAGGTAAGGCACTGCAACTCTAATTAGACAGCAGTTCTGAACATAAAAAAAAATTTCCTTTGGAGGACTGTACACAAAATCAAATATATAAGCTACTAAAGGCCAAGACACAGGAATGCATAAGCAGGAAAACAAATCACAGCAGCCTGCAGATTTGCACAGGGCAGGTAGGGGAAGCACTGGGTAGCTTTGATCCCCAGTATTCAAGGTAAAGAAATGACTATTTTTGTTCACAGCAAGAACTTGCTAACACACCTGGACATTATCAGACAGAACGATTTCTACAACCTCCTCTGAGGTGAAATCAGTGGCCTTAAATTATTATTACCAACAAAATGATCTGAGAAGTTTGCGACTGTTAGCACAAATTCCCTGGATGAACTTAAAAAGCAGAGGAATTAGCAGAGAAGGAAGAAATGTGCTCAGTAAATATCCCAGAAATTTTGTAATTTTGTTTGCTTTTATGTTGGCTTGAAAACCCATGGTGCTTATCTTACCAAAGGACCATTAAATGGATTGCTCGTTTCAGCCCTACAGCCCGAATCTTCCAAGGGAAGTGAAAGGCTCTGGAGCTCTGTCTATAAATCAGGCAGATGCCTTCTTCCATTCTGCCCCGTCTCTCCCTCTCTCAGTGGTGCTCTCCAAGTTGATCAGACTTCTCAGTGGCGTCACATCCTACGCCTTTACCTCCTCTCAAACATCGGCATCACCAGGCTTCTAATGATCTGCATAGGATTTTGACAGTCCAGATTGACTACAACTCTTCCAGTCACAGCAAGCAATCCTTTCACGATGTAAAGGGCACGGAAACATCGCATTTGGAGAGCATTTAATGAGTTCAAGGAGAGAATGGTTTGCAGGTTTTTTCCAAAATCCAACAAAATGATGTTTTTCGTACATCATCCTGATTTGGCTGGGTGACTGAAACTCCCATATTAAGATGGCACGATGAACACAATCCTTCCCCATGGCTTCAACAGCTCCAAATCTCCAAATTTGATACGATTCCTACCTACTTGGTAATAAAGACAGGGTACTTGAGGGTAACAAACTATCGTGGCTGTGAATGCAGCAGGGGCCAGTGGGCTCTTATATCTTTCTGTGCTTGATGATGATTTCAAACTCTGAAGTTCCTGAGCACTTCACTGAAAAAAGAGCATAATGTAACATCAGATGGTCTATTTAGGGGTTATTCCACTGAAATTTGCTGGGTGTTGTGATGGTGCCATTTGTTGCCTAGTTACATTTCGCAAATCTCTAACATTTGACTTCTTAGGCAAATCTTCTACTCTTACTAATCTTACCGTCTTATCTACTAATCTTACCACTCAGGGTTCGGATCTGGAGGAGCATTCAAGAATGGTTGAAATCTTCCTCTGGTATCAGTAAGACTTTTATGGTTCACTGCAAATATAACGCGTACATGTCAAAGGTGGCTTTTGAAAAAGTATATATGGCAACTCAAAATTTCCCTTGACTTGAGGAATCTCTCCTGAGTAAAGAGGAGAAACGGCTTTGCCGCTATAAGGCCAGGGGACAGATCTCATTGAGGGTGCCAGGAAGCAGGGTGATAAAGCACAGAGGATGTTCTGTTCTTTCAGTCACCAAATCCTCACTGACTCATCCTGAGTGAGTTTTGAGTTAGCCCGGTACAGTGTTCCTCACAACAGCCAAAAGCAGGTGACTATAGGAAAAAATGAAAGTATTTGCTTGATGAATATTCTTCTCGTTTCCAGCAATTTGGAGCTCAAGGACCTCCCAAGCTCCAAGCAGCATCTTTAATAACCCTTGATAGATTTCTCTTCCATGAGCCTAATCAGTGTCTCCTTGGCCCCACATAAATTTTTAGCATCCATAACATCCTGGTACTAATAAAACTTCAGTCCTTAAATATCTACGACTAATCAATCCTGTAAGCAGCTTCATTGACTTCTGAACTCCCACAGCAGCACTTAAACCTGACTATTAATTTAATTTACCACCATCACTTCTCTCTGCTGGGATTTTTACTCAAAGCAGTGTACCCTGCAGATGGTTCTCTAGGAATGCAGGCTTCACTCGAATTCCTCAGTGCACGACATTAAATACCAGCAGTACACAGAAGGCTATAAAGAAAGATCAGTGATACGGTGGGGGCTGAAAAAATTGGATGAGAAGCGTTTAAAGACGAACCAAGGAAGGAATGGGTGCAATAGAGAAAGCAACTGAGTGTCTTTATCCAGTTCTGCTGTTGATGCCGAGATGAAAAGAACATAGACAAAACCTCACAGTAAAACCCTTCTCTCTCCTTGACTTACAGAGGTTTAAACTGTCACTAATGTGTGATCACACCAAGCGATGAGAAAAGTGGTTGCTTCACACACAAAGATTGAAGAATCCTTGGTGACGTTAGCGACAGTCACATTTTTAAGTGAAATAACCAGTGCTTTTCTGTACTCTGTATTAAACCTAACGACCACAGGGATTGGTCATTTACAGTCTCCTTTCATCAGCTAATGCCTTAGCGCCCCATGAGCGTGCTGGATTTTCACGACCTTAAATCAGAGGCTGACTTGTGTAGCAAGCTCAGCTTCTTTGCAGAAGCGAACATCTGGGCAAAGATTAGCAGAAATATCAGTTTCAATTAACATGGTTTTTTTTTTAGACTCAACCCCAGTTGTCGCTGACAGAACTAGGCCTTAAATGCTACGTAGGAATTAGCTTTCCAAAAAATTCAGCAACAGAACAGAGCCGAGCAGATGACCCACAAGTCATCTGTGAAACACTCAGCTTGGTGAAACGAGTATCTTAACCGTGACCCAAATAATGAAGTATATAGCACTGTTAATTAGTGCTGTACCACAGAACAAGCAGAGGGTTATGCAGAACAAGAAGCAGCTTCGAAAGCAATAGCAGATACCTATTATGAGTTCTAATCACTAAAGAAAACATCTTTTGTAAGGGTTTAAATATAATTCTCCTGCTTTTCGGATCTTCTGATGAGCTAGCTATTACTAATGTCAAAAGGTGATGCCTGTCAGCCAGCAACTACATTAGAGCCCATAATTGAATTTCCAGAGTTGTCAAGAGCAGGCTAATAAAGCAGCTGCTACTAGAAGTGATGTATGGGGAAAAAAAAAAAAAAGAAAGAAAGAATGAAAGAAAGAATGAAAGTTCTGGTCTGGCAGGATGCAAAGTGTGTTGTGTGGTTTCCCTATGTCATTTCAAATAACATGCTCAATTTTTCTGGGCTACATTTGTCTGACATTCTTCTCTTGTATAGTAATGATTCATTATATATAATTTATTCAAGGACTGTAGCTCACCTCTAAGTGCCTATAAATACGACTGCAGCTAGACATTTGCATTGTAAAACAAACGCGTCACACTGGGATTTATGAAGGATCCTTTTATGTTAGTTCCTTGACAGGAAAGACAGATTATTTTTTTTTCTGAAGTAAAACATTGACCTTAAAACCATCTTTAAAATCTGGCACAAGAAATAATTAAGAGCTCTTCCCACCCTGGGTTGTGGAGGTGATTTGACAACTGTAGGCAGGGCTGGGAGGAGCAAGTATTCCTCGAGCATTCAAAAAGAATATGGCCACACTGTTGTTTCACCAGTATTACTGGGAATGTGTCACGGTTTGGGGTCAGGGCACCCCCAAATCTGTAACAGAACGCTCTCTCCCTCTCCCCACCCGAAAAGGGAGGAAAGGAAATAAAGAAGAGAGACTTAGCGATTAGGAAACTAGAACAGCTTTACGAAAAAATGAAAATAATAATTACAATAATAATAATGAGAAAGTAAATATATATAAATATGTACAAAACCAGTATCGAACCCAACCCCCCAGATGGTAAATCCGTCCCCGTCCCCACTGATGCTGTGGAAGGGCCCAGCAGCAGCCGGGAACCGGGAGCTGGATTCAGGGATGCGGCCCAGAACCTGGGGCCCAGCCAAGGCCTGAGCCGGGGGCTGAGACCGGGGCCGGAGGCCTCAGGGCAAAGCTGAAGCTGCCAAGGCCAAACCCAGCGAGGAAAAGTCCCGAAGCTGAGAGAGACAGAAGATGAAGGGCAAAAGAACGGGCCAAAATGGAAGAAGGGTGGAGACTCTAATGATCCCTCGGCTTTATACTGAATATGACGTATATGGGATGGAATCCCTCACTGGCCAGTTTAGGGTCACCTGTCCTGTTCGCTACTCCTTGCAGGTGCAGCNTTCTGTGGTGATGAAAATTAGAAGTAATGAGCTTAAGTTGCAGGAAGGAACAGTTCTGTCAAACAGTAGGAAAACATTTCTAATAGGATGGCAAAGAATTGTAAAGGCACACCCGGGGAGGTTGCGACATCTCCAGTGCTGATCTCCAGCCAGGCAAACTTTCAAGGACAGGCTAGAAAAATGTCTGCAAGAGGTAACAGGCATAATTACTGTCACTGCGAGAATAATTCAGTGCCCACACTCAGGTATCTCTCCAGACTAACTGTGTTCAGCTACCATGTCCTACTCTGGCATCTGCATACTCTTCCAGCTGCAGCCTCATGTCAATAGCACCTTATCATGCCCAGTAAGAGCTGCCACCAGCAGGACACGGCCCAGATGTTCCTGCTTAGGGCTGGGTAGTGGACAAACTGGTCTTCCCAGGCTGCTGCCACCCCTGTTCTTCTACGATTTCTCTAATTTACTTGAAGAAATCCTAATCCTTTTTCTTTGTTGATCTCCGACTAATGGTGAAGATCTCCACTCAGTCTACTGATCATTAAATCCCTGGTTCTTGAGGTGGCAGTTTTCACCGTGTTCAGGCCAGCAAAGCAAGCAGTCTCTCCCAGTAGCGCTGAGTAAAGTGGAGATCAAGACTCCTCAACCCTCAGTGACAAACACAGTGGCTGTTCAGGACACCAGGTAGTGCAACAGGTAGCAAGTCCTGAAAGAATTTCTCCTGCCTGCTCCCAGGCAAGTAATTTATTTTCTCCTCAGTGCTTTTGTTCCCCGGTTGCAGGATGGGATGAGCAAGCTTCCTAATTACACCAGAACACTGGGAGAACAGACAGGATCAGGTACTATCCTTGCCCACATATAGTTTTATCTTTAGCCGCTCTCAAAGGAAATATGAGCACCGCTACATTCTTGGTTTCACACTTCTTTACACAGGCTTTTAGCGGAGCACACACTTGAACACCCTGTAACGCTCCTCATGACTTAAATGGAATCCATCCTTTAACTCCGGTTCGCTGCTACTGTACAACCTAGAGAGCAACACCACCACCACCACCACCTGCAGGTTAGCAAAATGTTTTATTATACTAAACATATTGTACACAGGTGAGAGACAATGTTTACGTTTTGTGTGTGTGTGCCCCCCCAAACTAAAATAACTTTATTACATTTTCCATTGGCTTAAAAAGGAAATACTAATAATTTTATTATTAAAATATAAATATATAATGTTTTCTATTTATTTTGTCCTATATTAGAAAGGCAATTTTGGGGGATAGTGATATGGCTGAAATATATTACTACTTTCCCTCTGGGGAGCCTGTCTTCACATCTGGATAGAACACACGTGGAATGAGTTCAGCAATGTCTTTCAGTAGGTATCAACCCACCTTAGATGTAAACCCAGCATGTTGAACCAGAGTGCCTGAGCCAGGGAAGGAGACGGGCAGTCTGGGATGCTTGTTCTACCATGTCTTTCTTTTCCTGCACATTAACATTTCTCCAATATATTTTCTCCATGTTTCTTCCTCTAGATAATCCCAAGTTTGTCCTCTCGTTTTAACCATTGCCATACACCACAAGCATTAACCAAACCCACTGATTTACATTAAAAACATAATTTTTAGCTTAGTGGAATTAATCACCATGGCTTCTTTAAGTTCCAAGAGAAGGGAACAAGAAAGAGAGACTGACTCCAGAACACAATTCAGAGTTTCTCCACCAGGACACCTGCCCTGAACCACCTCCTGGAGAAACTTCTTTCTCTCCACTAACCGCAGTGGAAGCCCAGGAAGATTTGGCTGGAAAAAATTAGCCCTTGTGAATCACGAGTAGGCTCACAAGTCCTTACAGCATCCAAACCTCCTACACACAGCAATCTCCGCTTACATCTGGAGCTGCACTCTGAGGCATCTTCGGTCATTTGCTACTGTCCCCAGGGGTCAGAGTTGCATAGTATCTAGAGTCTAGTGTTTGTAGTCCTCCAAGTTCTCTTAGGACTCGGCATTTGCACTAGAATAAAGGCAGCAGATTGTCAGGCTTAGCTGGGATTTAAGTGTTTCTCTGACCTACAGAGGAACTGTTACCTATACTCAGCAGTTTCTGGCTATAAAATACCGAAATACCAGTCAGGGATGAAAGGGATGCTACAAAAATACACAGGATAAAAGGAAAATGATCTTTCCCAGGGAGGTGAAGTACACTGCCTAAAATGATAGGAACCTCATCCTGTCCTGCCTCAGACCATTTGTTGGACGCTGTTCACAGCTGCCATGTGTGCAGCATGCTCACCATTTTCAGTCACGGCTAAACTGGCCGAAACTGTGCTACGCTGACACTAAAATATTAGCAGATAATCTGTGGTGCTACATCCTCGTCCGCGTTCCCTGTAAAACCCTGAAAATCTAAGGCAACAATTATACCATAACTACTCTCTGTATCACGGCACACAAATGAGCACCGTGGCAGGAAAGACATCTGGCCAACTCTTGCAATCATCACTTCATCCCACCAGGATTTTGGGCCACGAAGACATCGTTCCATTTTAAGACTAGCTACGTTCAAAAAAGGTTTGTATCTTGGTTGCTGCTAGATTCATTTTCCTGGATATACTTGAGAATGTCCACCTCATTCATTGTCTGAATCCTGCTTTGCTCTGGCTTTGCCAGTGGAGATGAGTTAGTGCTCCTGGGGGCAACTGTTGGCTTCTGGGGCAGCGGTGGTTTTGCTGGTATCTTGGGTTTCGGTCTGGAGGTTACTTTCAAGAGCTTCTCTAAATCATCTTCGACTCTGGAATGAAAAGAAAACATCAGTAACATCCTGGGAATTTCCGAACTGCTTTCTGTTTCGTAAGAAAATGCA
>WEIS01046556.1:0-12247 GCA_013389965.1 Todus mexicanus
AGAAAGGGGAGGTTAATCCGGGTTTAATGCTCTGATGCAGTCACAGGACCAGGGCTAGGCTGATTGTGTTATCTCTTCCCAACATTTGGGTCTCCCATATTTCACCCAGCCAAATAGCTGCGAGAAAAAAGTGCGTATGGAGGCACTCCTGACGCCTCAGGAAAATATGTTATTAATATCTAAATAACTTCCCAATACTGTCTCTAAATCTCCCCTTCACCACTCCAGATGATGAATTCGTTTGAAGTGTTCTCCCGTCTCATCTTTTCAGTGTCTCTCTCTCTCTCTTTTTTTTTCTTTTCCTCCTTTTTTTATTTTTTTTAAATTTTTTTTTTTTAAAACCAGGCTTATTTCAAACTGGTAAATATCTAATTCCTTTAACCACGCTGCAGACACGTCTCTTCTCCCCTCTTCTATTCCATTCTCATTCGGAGCCATCCAGATAGCCGTGCCTTTGGGAAAAGAGAAGAAGCCTCGCCGCAGCCTTAAACTCCTTCTTTCATTTATTTGGGGGGTTAAGAGCCGTTCTTTTCAGAGGGGGGAAAAGAAAATAATCTGTTTGTTTCCAAGCAAGCCCTGCACACACCTGGCTCGCACATTGCCCTCCCTGCCGCTTCATTCCAGCTCTGCCTCCTCTTTCCTACCCCAATTACCGGCGAAACCTGGGATTAGAAAGAGACCTTCCAGCTTCCCAACCCATCTCCCCAAACAGCTCCTTCCTACCCCTCCCAGGATCATGGCAGTTACCCCCACCTTCAAATTCGAGAGGAAAACCCCATCGGCTGGATTTCCATCCCCTCCCGAGCTGAACCCCCTCCTGGCATCAAGATTTCCCTTCTGTTTTGCCCTCTCTAGAACTCAAGCTCTTCTCCCCTAAAGAAGGGGATGATGTCGAGAAAGACAGAAAGAAAGACAGAAAGAAAGAAGGAAAGAAGGAAGGAAGGAAAGAAGGAAGGAAGGAAAGAAGGAAGGAAGGAAAGAAGGAAAGAAAGAAGGAAAGAAAGAAGGAAAGAAAGAAGGAAAGAAAGGAAGAAAAGAAAGGAAGAAAAGAAAGGAAGAAAGAAGGAAGGAAAGAGAGAAAGAAAGACAGAAAAAGAAAGAAAGAAAGAGAAAGAAAGGAAAAGAAAAAGAAAACCCAACCCAACAAGCAACAAAACAACCCCAAACAACCCCTGGATCACAAACATCTCCCTTATATTATTTCCCTTCCCGCTGTATAATTGAACCTCGCTCCCCGCATCCTTGTCTTAAGTTTGGGTTTGCAAACGCCTTGTATTAGATTATACTCGTTGCTTCCCCCTTCCAACCTTATCTCGCCTCCTCTCTTCTCTCCTTCCCGTCACACTTGATTTAGGAAGGAGTTTATCTTGCAAACATTTGCCGACTTTGTTTATGTAGCCCAGGTTCTGCAGCTACTTGTTCCCAAAAGCCACTGTTTGCCTTTGTAATTGTTATCTGTGTTTATTGTTGTACCTCATTTGTCTCAGCTTTTTTTGTGACATGTAAGCTCCCTGTGTGCTCACATCCAGCCCCCCCCTTCTCTCTCTCTCTCTTTCTGCTTTTTNCAGCCCTTTTCCAGGTGTAGGGGAGTCCCCAGCCCCTTTTCCATGTGTGTGTGGGGGGGTCTCCAGCCCTTTTCCACTTGTGGGGAGGTCCCTGACCCCTTTCCAGGTGTGTGTGTGAGAGGGTCCCCAACTACTTTTCCAGATGTGCCGGGGGGTCCTCAGCCCCTTTCCAAGTATGTGTGGGGGGCCCCAGCCCTTTTTCAGGTGTGGGGGAGTCCCCAGCCCCTTGCCCAGGTGTGTGAGAGGGGTCCTCAGCCCTTTTCCAAGTGTGTGAGGGGGTCCCCAGCCCCTTTTCCAGATGTGGGGGAGTCTCCAGCTCCTTTCTAGGTGTGTGTGTGAGAGGGGTCCTCAGCCCTTTTCCCAGTGTGTGAGGGGGTCCCCAGCCCCTTTCCAGATATGGGGGGGTCCTTACCCCCTTTCCAGGTGTGTATGGGGGATTCTCCAGCCCCTTTCCAGATATGGGGGGGTCCTTACCCCCTTTCCAGGTGTGTATGGGGGATTCTCCAGCCCCTTTCCAGATATGGGGGGGTCCTTACCCCCTTTCCAGGTGTGTGAGGGGGTCCCCAGCCCCTTTTTCAGGTGTGTGTGGGGGTGTCTCCAGCTCTTTTCCAGTTGTGAGGAGCTCCCTAACCCCTTTCCAGGTGTGTATGGGGGATTCTCCAGCCCCTTTCCAGATGTGGGGGGGTCCCCAGCTCCTTTCCAGGTGTGTGTGAGAGGGTCCCCAACCCTTTTCCAGGTGTATGTGGGGTCCTCAGCCCCTTTCCAGGTGTGTGTGTGGGTCCCTAGTCCATTTCTAGGTGTGTCTGGGGAGGTCCCCAGCCCTTTTCCAGGCGTATGTGTGGTCCTCAGCCCCTTGCCAGGTGTGGGGGTATCCCCTCCGAGCCTTTTTCTCCCTATCCCTTCCCGAGTTCCATTCACTTTGGCAGGACCTTGGAGACTCAGATACAAACAGCTCCCCTCTGCCTCCAACCTCCCCAAAAACCCGACCTAAGCGGCGCTGACTGCGACCAAATTAAATTGTTATCACCTCCAGCTGGCCAAATATCCCCCCTCAGCTGCTGCACACACCTGGACATCTCCCCCCCTCCAATCCCACCAAAATCCTCTGCTCTCCCCCTTCCCCCCTTCTCCTTTCCCATCCCACGCAACATTTCCACGGGGCGGGGGGTGGGCAGAGAGCGGAGCAAGAAACTCCGGGAGCTAAAGAGGAATTCAGAGGAGGAAAACAGGGGAGAAAATTAATTACTGCCCCTTGGTTTTACCCCAGATGGGTCCATGTGTGTTCCCCACTCCTGGTACCCTGCGAGCATCCTCCGCAGCATCCTGCCTTGTAGACCCCCCGACCTCCACACCCCTGTCTGCTTTATTATTATTATTATTATTATTATTATTATTATTTTACTACTAGTATTATTATTACTATGATTATTACTATTATTATTGTCATTATTATTGCTGTTATCATTATTATCCCTGTCAGGATGAGGTCTCGCCCCCGGCCCTTTAATTCTGAGCATCTTCCCCTTCACTCCCTTAATTTTAGGGGGTGATAATTTTAGGGGGTAGCTCAAATGAACCTCCCCCCATCCTCCATTCCCACCCAGGATCCGCGGGGTGCGGGAGAAGAAGTGCATCACCCCCGCGTGACCCTCCCTAATAACCCCCCAGTAATAATAAATAGCAACCCTAAATAATAATAATAATAATAACCCCTAATGATAATAACAACCAGAAATAATAATAATAATAACAATAACAACAACAATAATAATAATAATAGCAGCAGCAACTGTAATACAATCAATATAATCAATAATAATAT
Organism: Todus mexicanus; assembly: GCA_013389965.1. NCBI lineage: Eukaryota > Metazoa > Chordata > Aves > Coraciiformes > Todidae > Todus > Todus mexicanus. Next base: position 3,388 of record WEIS01046556.1, read on the forward strand.
CAAGAATAACGATAATATCACCACTAATAATACTACTAGAATAACAAACCCAACTCGGTCTCAACAAGGATACGAAAGAAAAAAAAAAATTAAATAACTTTAAAAAAAAATTAAAAAAGAATAAAATAAAATAAAAAATAAAGTGAAGCCTCATGAATATGTGCCCAGGGCTAGCTGGAGTGAGCCGTTTAAAGATGAAAGTGCAAAGAAATAAAGGCTCAATTTAATCTGCCTTAAAACCCTTCAACTTAACGTTTGTGCTGGGAACTCAGAGAGTGAGTACTGATTGGGGATAAATACATTTCTTAGCATGCCTTGGAGCTATTACACCCTTCTCCAACACAGCTCCCTATTCAACAGCCACAGTTTTCATTACCAGCTCTAATAAGTCTTAACATTATTAAATGCCAAGCAGACGATAGAAAGAAACAGGCGCAGGGTGGAAGCTTTCTTTCCCACTTAAAAAGAGAGAGCATTTAGGGCTGTCTTCCTCCGGCTCCCCGCGAGGAGAACCCGCAAATGGAGCAAAGGCGTTTGGCAAGAGGAAAAAAAAAAGGCCAAAACAAAGTTTGCTTTCCCCCTTTTTCCCCCATCCGCAAGAATTAAAACGCCTCAAACAACAACAACAACAAAACCCCCACCAACAAACCCGTCGCAGCAAAATAACCACCCCCAAACCAAACCAAAAACCAAACCGAACTAAAAACCAAACCAAATTAAAACACAAACCAAACACCAAACCAAACACCAAACCAAACCAAAAACCAAACCAAACCAAAAACCAAACAAAAAATCAAACCAAAACCCAAACCCAAACCCAAACCAAACCAAAACGACCACTTCCAAACCAAAGACTGAACCAAAAACCGAACCAAGCCAACCACCCCCAAACCAAACCAAACAAAACCAGAACAACCACCCCCAAAACCCAACCAGACTCAACCCAACCCAATGCAACCCAACCCAACCAAACACCCTCAAAGCAAAGCAAAGCAAAGCAAACCAAACCAAACCAAACCAAAACAAAACAACCAGCCCCAAACCCAACCAAACTCATCCCAACCAAACTCAACCCAACCCTACCTAACCCAGCCAAGCACCCCCAAACCAACCCAAGCCAACTCAAACCAAGCCACCCCCGCAGGAAAAGCAGAGAACAAGTGTCAGGGGGTTCGATTTGCTTGCAAAGCTCCCCGAAAAAAAATCGTAGGTAGAGGGGAAGAGATCTCGGGGGGAGGGGGTGTCTTATTATTTCCAAGTAAAAAAATTAAAGGGGAAAGTTAAAATAATAATAATAATAGTAATAATAATAATGAATTATTATAGAAGAATAGGAATAAGAATAGGAANAGAATAGGAATAAGAATAGGAATAAGAATAGGAATAAGAATAAGAATAAGAATAAGAGTAAGAATAATATAACATAATAATAATAATAAAAATAAGTCTCCGAGGGTGCCCTCACCGCCTCGCAGTGTTTGACAAGTTGGATCATTAATTACCTTAATTGGGGCCATTCAAACTTTTCCCGATGTAGCAAAATCGACACGGGTGGCGGAAAATGGTCTTTTTTATTTTATTATTTTATTTTTCAATAGCTATTTTATTAAATCTAATTTCTAAACTATATGTCGATATAAAACCCGACCCCGCTGCCGATTTTTTTTTATTATTATTTATTATTTTTTCGCGCTTGCTGCTCCTTCCCTCCCCTAAAAAAAAAAACAACCAACCCTCAACTCGCAAGACTTTTGGGATGATTTCCCCGCAAATCTATCAAGTCAGGGGGCGATTAACCGGGGAAGGGAAAATAAAATCAAAAAGAATCAAACGCTTCGAACTGGGGATTTATCTCAAGGGAGCGGAACTTGCGCGCTCGGAAGGAGCAGGAATTTGCTCAAATGAACCCTGGAGCGGAGCCGGGCTGGGCTCAGAAAGAAACTGGGGGCTGCCGTTGGAATTTTCCGCGATATTTTGCCCCACGAAAGAAGAAGCGAAGGGTTTGTTTTGCTTCTTGCCACACGCTTCGGCTTTTTTCTTAATGACCCAAACCCCTCCAGCTCCTTCACTCGCTTGGATTTCGGAGGTGGCGCCGGGGAAAACCCTGACAAAGGCGGGGGGAAAAACCCCGATCAACAGTTTCAAAAGGAGTTTTTTCAATTTGTTTTCAAGCGCTGAGGCTCGGCTAAAATCAACCTTAACCCTCCAACCTCCTCAAGCTCCCCAAGAAAATTCCAAATCCCCCCCCCCCAAAAGGGATGAGGGGCAGCTTTGGGCCGACACAATAGCCCCGCTTTGCAAAGGAGCAGCGCCTCTTGCCAAATCACAAGCAACATTTTGCGACGTCCAACGGCTCCCCTTTTTCCAACAGACGGTCCGATAATATTACAAAACTATCTAACAGCAGGGAGTTTTGAATAATTTATCTCCTTTTCTTCCCTTCCTTGCCCCTTTGTCCCAACTTTTTCTCCTCCTTGCAGAATTTTGAATGAGAATAGACAAGCCCTCCCTCCCCCATCCCTTTACTCCATTTTTAAGGCAGCCTTGGGTTTTTCCCCCTTTCCCCCCCCTTCTTTTCTTTTTTCTTTTTCTTTTCCTTTTATTTTTCTTTTTCCTTTTATTTTTCTTTTTCCTGTTATTTTTCTTTTTCCTTTTATATTTTTTCCTTTTATTTTTTCCTTTTATATTCTCCTTTTTCTTTTCTCCTTTCTCTTTTTTTTTCCTTTTATATTTTTTCTTTTTATTTTTTCCTTTCTCTTTTTTCTCCTTTCTCTTTTTTTTTCCTTTTTCTTTTTTTTTTCCTTTTTCTTTTATTTTTTTTCTTTTTTTTTTTTTTTTTCCTTTTTTTNTTTTCCTTTCCCTTTCTCTCCCCCCCCCCGCCTCCCCTTCTTCCACTGTTTGCTTTTGTGGTCAGGAATCTTTGGTTTATAAAGCTTCAATAGACTCGAAGGTCTTTGTAAGTGAAGTTCATCTTCAAGGTTGGAAAAAGGAAAAAAAAGAGAGAGAGAGAAAAAAAAAAAGAAGGATCGGATCCTTAAAGAACTCCCTTTTGTTCACCTTCCTTTAAAACTACATTTGACGGTGACATGGAGAAGCTTTTTTATCTTGCTGCCCCAAATTCCCCCCGCTCCAATATTTCGCCGCTCATCCGCCTTGTCCCAATATGGGGAAAACTTTGTAGCTAGTGAGAAACTTTGGAAGCGATTTCCCCACACACCCTCGGCCAGATTCCCAGCCCGGATTGGGATCCTTCTCCACGCTGAAAATCTCCTTCACCCCGCTCCCTCTTGGCCCGACACCGACCATATCGCAAATCCCCCGAAACTCCCCCCGACTCCAGCCCGGCAGGCCGGGACCAGCATCATTTTGCCATTAGTTTTGGAGAAAAATAACCAACCCCAATTTCCTGAAGCCCGCCCCAATGATTGTTGGACCCCCCCAAAAAAGAGCTGAGCTTGGAGACACGAGGAAATCATTTTCTGCCTAAACTGACACAGCAGCTCCTCCCTCCCGCTGCTTAAAACTTCCCCATCTTTGCAAACGCCCTCATTGATAAACCTCAATTTTGCCCCCTAAAAATGCCACCTTTCCCCCTTTCGGAGGAGCAAAGGGGAAGCAGCACCCCCAAAACTCAAATGAGAAGGCCGGCGCTGGCTGTGCCTCATCCCCTCACCTCATATTTACAGCAAAGAGCTTGCAAAAGTTTAATTTTCCCTCTCAACAAGAAGAAAGCGCCGACTGTGGGAGACGATAACAGGGCCCCTGCTTTCCTCTGCTGCCTGCCTGGCCTTAAACATCAGAAAGGCCAAGCTTATTTTCCCTGGTTTTATTTCGGGGTGCAAAGCTTCCCCCAGTTCCTGCGACCAGAGGATCCCCCTCATCTCCCCTCGGTGCTTCCCCGCTGCCGGTGGCTCTGCGGCAGCCCCAGCGCCGATCCCGGCTTCTCTAATTGATATTGATTGGCCAAATCGGTCAACTGTCAGCCAGAGTTTCAGGGGACCACTTAGTGAGCAGGAGAGAAATCTGTTTAACAAATTCATTTAGGAATCAGAGATGCCTTCCCCCCCCCCAAGCCATCTCCTTTCCCCTTGGATGAATAAGCGAGCTGCAGCAAACCACCAGCAACTCTTCCTCCTGGGAGAGCAGCCTCAGCCTCAGGCGCTGGGTACCACCATCCCCTCCCCGGGCCCTGCATCATCCATCGCACCCTCGACGCTGCCATCAGGCATTTTTCCAAAAGGACCAACGCAAGAGGGTCTTGAAGCCATCTCCTCTTATTCTTGGTACCGAGCGACGTGTTCCCTCTTCCCAAACTGTCCCCCCCAAGCCCAGTGCTGGGACTCGCGCGGCCGCCTTTACCTTTGTCGCCCAGGATGCCGTCTATGCTGTGCTTGGCCTTCTTCTCGCCGTCTTCCTCCTTCTTGTCGCAGTCCTCCTCTTCCTCTTTCTTCCCGAATTTGATGCGTAGCACACGGCTAATCGAACTCACTAAACCTCAGACAGTCAAAGACAAAAAGGCAAGTATAAGCTGCCTGGGAAGACAAAGCGGGAGCCGACCGGGCAAACCCAAGCCGGGGCCGCACGTCCTGGGCCAGAGGCCTTGTACGCACATACCAAGGGCACCCACACCCCTTTTTCCCAGGGGTACCCACTCATCTGCTCCTCCGTTCCCTCCGAAACACCCCTTGAGGTCACCGAGCTGCCAAGGTGGACACCCAACGTTGGGCGCGCTCATCGCCACCCCCCAAAGACACCCGGCACGAGCAGCGCCCCAGTTGTACGCAGAACCCCACAGAGCACCCCGGGCAGGGCACCCCCAGGGTTACCATCGGCTTTAGCCCAGGGAAAAGGGCCCCCCAAGAGCCAGCTTGCACCCCAGCCCCAAATGGGAGCCCGCAGCCTGGATTCAGTCCTGGGCCTTGGCCTGTTTTGGGAGGCGACGCTCCCTGCAGAGAAGGCTCAGCCCTCCCCAAACCAGAGGGGACCTCAGGGGCAGGACCTGAAGAGCTCACACATCCCCGTGGGTCAAATATTGGGGTAGAGGTGACTTTGCAGGAGCGATGGGGATCCCTGGCTGATGGAAACGCTGCTCTGGAGTCCCCACGGAACAAGCAAGTCCCAACTGGGTAACCGGGGTCCCTTCAGCCCTGGATTTGGGGTCTGCCTCCGTGCGCCCTCCCTTCACCCCCTGAGCCCCTCCTGCTTTCATAGCAGTTGGAATAAGTTGGGGGAACGCGTTTGTTTGTGTTTGTTTTTCCAGCGGACCGCAGCCTGCTGCTTATTTGCTGCTGTGGCTTTGCTCGGGTTGATTTAGGTGATACAGTTTAGGCAGGAATTTTGCAGAGTAGAGTTAACGGTTGGATGCGCTGATCCCAAGGGTCTTTTCCAATCTCAGAGATTCTCTGATTCTCTGATTCTGTGATTTTTTTACCTCCCCCTGCCCTAGCAAAGCAAAGGCCGAGGGGATGTTCTACAGCCCCTAGAAAGATTATTTTATTTTAGTGGCAATAATCATTTCCCTCTGTCCTCCTGCGGGTATCGGGGTGCCCTTCTGGCCAAGCTGCCTTCTCACCTGAGGGCACCGTGCTCCGGTCGCAGTGCCCATCCTTCAGGAGCCTGTCTCGGATCTCCCAACTAAACATCCCGGGGTTTTCCCGTTTGTATTCCTCGATTTTCTTCTCCACGTCGGGAGTCGCAACCTGCTTTTGGGATCAAGGGACACCGGTGCGTGCCCGCGTGTGCAGAGAGAGGGGGGGGGAAAAAAAAGCGCTTTTAATTGAAAAGAAAATCTGGTTGGCTCAGTTCAACCCTCCTCAGCCTGACTCTTAGTTTGGGGGGCTGAGAATAAGGATTTGAGGGTTGGGAAAGGAGGAAAATAAAGCTAAAAAAAGTCTCCCCCTCTCCCAAATGTTGGCCACCCCAAAAGCAGAGTGTCTAGGGGCCAAGGGGACCAGCCAGGCTGGGTTTATCCTGAGCCCAGGGAGGGGAAGGAGGCAGAGAGGGGGTGCCCAGGATGGTTTTTTAGGGGGTTTTATGTACACCCAACAATTTATTATTCCCCAAAACATCCCGGCTCTCCTCCTGCCCACAGAGCGGGGCCGAAGCGAACGCTTGAACTCGTGGCACTTGTTGCACATGAGGAGGGGGGAATAAAAAAAAAAGAAGAAGAAATCAAATCACTTTAATTTATTCATAGCCTTCAACTCGGCCCCGCTTTCTACCCATCTGAGCCTGCAAATCGCAGCTTTCTTAAACCCGATTCCCCTTCTCTCCGCTTTCCCTGGAAAAACTCAACCCAACCACCCAACAATCTTTATACTCAGTGAAGAAATGGGGAATTTTATTGGGGGGACTGGGGAACTTAAAGAGGGGAGTTGAGCTCCGCATTTCACTCACCCTGGGNGAGGTCCCCTAAAACTTCCCAGTTCCCCTCCAAACCCTCTCCAAAAACCCCCCCCAGAATAAAGCGCAATCCACTTCTCGCTTCCAAATGCCGGAGCTCGCTGCTTTCCAACAAACTTTGGGAAACAGAAGTACCCTCTAGGGTTTNTTCTCCACGTCGGGAGTCGCAACCTGCTTTTGGGATCAAGGGACACCGGTGCGTGCCCGCGTGTGCAGAGAGAGGGGGGGGGAAAAAAAAGCGCTTTTAATTGAAAAGAAAATCTGGTTGGCTCAGTTCAACCCTCCTCAGCCTGACTCTTAGTTTGGGGGGCTGAGAATAAGGATTTGAGGTGGGAAAAGGAGGAAAATAAAGCTTAAAAAAACCCTCCCCCTCTCCCAAATGTTGGCCACCCCAAAAGCAGAGTGTCTAGGGGCCAAGGGGACCAGCCAGGCTGGGTTTATCCTGAGCCCAGGGAGGGGAAGGAGGCAGAGAGGGGGTGCCCAGGATGGTTTTTTAGGGGGTTTTATGTACACCCAACAATTTATTATTCCCCAAAACATCCCGGCTCTCCTCCTGCCCACAGAGCGGGGCCGAAGCGAACGCTTGAACTCGTGGCACTTGTTGCACATGAGGAGGGGGGAATAAAAAAAAAAGAAGAAGAAATCAAATCACTTTAATTTATTCATAGCCTTCAACTCGGCCCCGCTTTCTACCCATCTGAGCCTGCAAATCGCAGCTTTCTTAAACCCGATTCCCCTTCTCTCCGCTTTCCCTGGAAAAACTCAACCCAACCACCCAACAATCTTTATACTCAGTGAAGAAATGGGGAATTTTATTGGGGGGACTGGGGAACTTAAAGCGGGGAGTTGAGCTCCGCATTTCACTCACCCTGGGTTTGCTGCCTCCGATGGCTCCGGGTCGGATGGAGCCGGTTTCTTGGTACCTACAGAGAATTTTGGAGACGCAACCGTGGGAAACCCGCAACTGGCGAGAGATGACGCAGGGCCGGATCCCGTGGTGAGCCATCTCCACGATTTTGTGTCGGATATGGTTGGGCAAAGGGCGCCCGTTGATGAACACCCCTCCGAGCTGGTTCACCCTGCCCTGGCCCAGCGGGGTGGAAACTGGAAAGNTGTGATTTTAGTGGGGCTTTTCTTAAGGGTTTTGAGGAGGTACGGAACAACCGCGGCTTCCCCGACACCTTGCGCGGCGCATCCCCGCCCGGAGCGGGGGAGCTGCGGCTCCTTAATCCCCCTCCCCAATTTGTTTCCTAGCTCGCAATGCAGATCTTGTAGATGAAGACGATTTCACAGGCTGGAAATTAAACAAAAAAAAAAGAAGAAGAAGAAGAGGGGGAAAAAAAAACCAAGAAGAAGGGGGAGAACTCAGCTGGGTAATTTGCAGAAAGGCTGGAGGGGGCGAGGGACGGTGGCGGTGAAGGGGGGGCTTTTTCTCTTTATACAAAGAAAAGTCGATTCCAGAAATTGCCTCGCGATTTAACAAGAATCATGCACCACTAATTCCAAGTCACTTGGCCAGCACTCCCTGGATATATCATTATCGACAGATAACACTCGAGTGGCCAATTTTACATTCAAGAGGTACTAAAACCGCCGGCCGCTCTCTCTTTTCATTATTCCCAGGCATGTTGTGCAAATATTGTTGTAATCCTTTGATCCTTTCCCTTGCCGTCTGTTTTACTTCATTTGCTACAGAAAAGCACTTCACCAAATCCCCCCAGCTTGTGTGTTTTGCAGCCTGCGTGGTTTTCCACAGCTTTGAGTTTCGCCACTTGATCACGGCCAGGATGAAAATTTCCCTGCTTAATAAATGCGGCGAGAAGGGTCCCGCTCTAATTTTTTTTTTTTCCTCCCCTCCTTTCTTTCCCTATTTATTTATTATTATTTTTTTTTACATGCCTAGAAATAAGAACCCCGGAGCACAAAGAGAAAGCATCAAAAATAGGAGGTAACGGGGGAAGTGGATGCGCTGCGAGGTGGGGATGACACTTAGCGAGGTGACAGCTCCAAAATGTGTGGGTCCCCCTTTTCCCCTCGGCCAAGGACATCTCGGCTGGAGGATATCCTCCTCTAAATATGTATTCCTACAAAAAAAAACAAATCCCCAAGAAAAGCCGAAAAGAATCAAGCCAGTTGTTTTTCCCCATCTTTTCAGCGCCGGGACATTTGCGGGTTGAAAAATAAAGAAATAAAGACACACCTTCCCTCCTTCAAACCACAAAAACTACCCCCCTAAAAAACCCCCAACCCAGCCTGCGGGATGCCTGAAACTATTTGCGAGAGGGGAAAAGAAACCCTGAACCAAACCGGAATAAAAAGCTAAAGCTCGGGAAGGAGCGAAAGAGCAGCGAGAAGTTGGATGGATGCTCAGCTCAGGAACCCCCCCCATGCCCCTTCCAGCTGCAAAGTTGAGCTGCAGCCCCCCCCCCGCGCAGCCAGCCCCGCCCCCCCCGGGTCT
>WEIS01046556.1:13442-28073 GCA_013389965.1 Todus mexicanus
TTGGGGGCTATGTGAGAAGCGGCCTGAGCGGGCGCTCCGGAGGAATGTCACCCAGAGTGGCGGCTGCAGCCGGCGCAGCCAAAGTTGCCTCGGTGCTGGGCTGGGCTTAGGGCTGGGGAGGGGGAGCAGGAGGGTGTGGGGAGCCCAGTTTCCCCCCCTGCAGTNTTATTAACATACTGTTATTAACATATTGTTATTATTAACATAACATTATTACTTCTTCTCCTTCTCCTTCTTCTCCTTCTCCTTCTTCTTCTTCTCCTTCTTCTCCTTATTATTTAAGGTGTTCTCATTCACTCCTAGGCTTGGCTTCCTCCTGAAGGGAAGCTGAGGTCCCCTCTCTCCAGCTTGGAAAAATATATTGAGGTGAAAGGAGAAACTTTCGGAAAGGTGGTGATGGGGTTTTTGTTTGTTTGTTTGTTTTAAAATACTTATTTATTTAGCTATCTAGTCATTTATTTGTCTGTTCATTTATCTGTTTATTCATTTATCTCTCTGTTTATTCATTTATCTGTTTATTCATGTATTTATCTGTTTATTTATTTACCTGTTTATTTATTTATTTTTTCTGTTTATTTATTAATTTTCTCCTAAGGAAGTTTGGTACATGTGGAGAATTCTTGCTGGGCTCAGGTTGACACCGGACTGGAGGATTTATCCCAGTTCGGAGGGAAAGGGGAGAGGGAGGGGAGAAGCGTGGGTTAAAAATGAAGTTAATGAAATCCCAAGGCAATAGAAATCAGAGAAAAAAAGCGAAGAAAATGAAAGGAGAAAGAGAAGGGAAAAGAAATGTGAGAACAAGGAAAGGAAATGGAAAGGGAAATGCGAGCAAAAATGAAGAAAATGGAACGAGAAAGGCAAGAAAAAGGAAGGAAAGGGAAAGAGAAATGAAGGAAAAAATAAAGGGAAAGAGAAATACAGGAAAAAGTAAAGAAAAGGGAAAGAGGGCTCAAAGAAAAAGAAAATGGAAAGAGGAAATCAAAGAAAAAGGAAAGAAAATGGAAAGAGGAAATTAAAAAAAATCAAGAAAACGGAAAGAGAAATTAAAGAAAAAGTAAAGAAAATAAGTAACACACTAACCCCCCACATACAATAAAAGAAGACATTAAATGCAAGAACTCAAATCAAAGAAATGAAGGAAATAAAATATCCCCCCCCTCCCCTTTAGCTGCCCATTCGAGCCTGGCACTCCCCACCTTGCAGCCAGCTCCCCCTGGACGGTGCATGTGGGGGTCGCAACCCCTTTCCCCCCTTCCCAGGGGTGTTTTTTGGGGGGTCTGCTCCTGCCCCTCTCCCCCTGGGCCAGCCCAGCAGCGAGTCCCCCCCAGCCCCTCTCGGGGAGTTTCGGACCAAGCCCAGGTAACTCCCTGCGCTCCTCCCTCATTAACACCCCATCCTTAATGAAGAGTCCGGCTCCCGGCAGCCCAGCTGGGATTATTTGGAGGGAGGGACACGCTTCGGGGTTTGGGGTTTAGGGGGGGACACTTCTTCACCCCCCTGCGCTGCTCCCCACGGTTCTCCCGCGATCTACCCGCTCGCTCGCTCGCTGACCCGGCCCGGCCTCAACAAACAGCCAAAGCTTTTCCCCCCCTAAAATAGGAGCGGGGCAGGAATCCTCCTCGCAGCGGGGCATGACGCCAGGGCTCCCCAACCCTTTTGTTTGCAGCTGTAAAAGGACTTGCCGTGCAAACCGCTGGAAACTTCTTCCCCCCCCCGCCCCTCTTCTCTCCTCTCCCTCCCCGCCCTCCTTAAAATCCTGCAAGGGAGGGGGACTAAAGCAACCAGCGCCACTTTCTGCCCTGCCTGGACCCAAAATGCCAGCCCTAAATCATCTCCCTGATCCCCCCCGAGGACATCCCCACTCAGGCTCTCCCCTTTTGCTCTTCTCCAGGGCTGGTTTTTGCTTGGAAATCAAAGCTCTGCTTGGCCCCCTCCCAGCCCATCCCAGCCCCATCTTCATCCATCGCTCCCCCCTTTTCCTCTTCTTCCTCAGCCTAACCCCCTCAATTGGGTTTTTCCTCCTGTTTTTCCTCCCCTTCCTTAAAAATCCCCCTAAAATAACCACGGGATAGGAGCGAGGGAAAGGCAAAGCGAGGAAATCAAAGCCCAAAGCGCACTAGGCACATTCTTTCCAAGGTGTCAAGTTGCTCCCAAAGTCTCAGCCTCGACTTTGGGCCTCCAGCAAACGAAAAATTAAGGGGTTTCCTCCCTTCTTTCACCCCCCAAAAAAGCCAATTCCCCAAGTTTTAGGCAGCAAAAGAAGGGGTAGAGCTGAGCGGGACCAGGTCGGAGCCTCTGGCAGCCCCTTCTCCATCCAGCGCATTCCTCCAGCGAGGCTTTAATTCAATTATTTGCCTTTCATTTGCTTGGATGAGGTGTGGGGGGGTGGGTGTGTAAGAGAGGGGAGAGAAGAGCCTGGGAATAAAGTTGCAAATTAAATGTTTCTGCTCTCCCAGCACCGGGGGAAGATTAAACTCAAGAAGCCGAGCTCCGAGTCCTGCTTTGCTTTCCCCGCTGCTCTAGGGTTACCTCGCCGGGAGAAAAAAAGCTCTCCCATCAAACACAGCAGTTGTTTTCCCTCTCCCCCTTCTTCAACTCTCCTCGATTTGGGGTAAGATTTGACACTTCGGGGCAAAAAAACCCCAAACCCCAACCCTCAACTTCACTTTCTCCTCCAGCACTTGCTCGGCGCAGCCACCGATTTTTGAAGCCACCTGAATTTTATATATTGAATTTTTTTGGAGGGGGGGTGTGTGTGTGTATTTATTCTGCTTGGTGCCATGTGCCAGCAGCTCTGCCCTCCTATTTCGGGGGGAAGGAGGGGGTGCCAGGGGATTGTCCCAGCCGGGGCATGAGGGGGGCACCCCCGCTGGAAAGCAATTTCACAAATCATTTTTCCAACAATTAAGGAGTGCGCAGGGGTGAAATGGCGATTTCACAAGCAGGGCTGGGGGCTGGAAGAGGAGGGGGTGTGTACGTGGGTGTGTGTGTTTTACCTGCTCACCCAGCTGAGAACCAGGGAACCCCCCTTTTTTTAATTTTAATTTTAATTTTTTTTCCCCCTTTTTTCCCTCTTTTTTTTTAAAAAAAAAAAATTCCTGCTTCATTACCCGTGTTCACAAAAGAGAGGACCCCTTCTTTTCTCCTCCTGGGAGCGGCGAGCAATAGATTAAAACAAGCATCAATCAGGAAAGGAGCAAGGAACTGCTTAAAGGAACCGGGGCAGGATTCCTCCCCGCTTCCCCCTTTCCCTGCGCATCTCCATGGTTTCCTAAGGTATGTTTCTGCTTGATAAATGCCCTATATCGCTATTCCCTTTGGACAAGCGGCTGGGAAATCAGCGCTGAAAGCTCAAACCGAAGGGAATGGGCTTGGCTTTCAAAAAAAAAAAAAAAAAAAAAAAAATTCAAATTATGATGATTTTGGGTTCGGTTTTGGTTGGGTTTTTTAGGAGCATCTTTCAGCCCCCAGCATCCAGCCCCTGGTATGAGGAAGGGGCTCTTCAGGTGGTAGATGTGCTTGGAGGGGGGGAGCATCACCAAGCTGGGCAGAAAAAGGGCTCTCCAGTCAATTCTCCACTTGAAAAAGCCTCATCTAGGTTAGCTAAGAAAAAAAAATCAGCGGGGCAAGAGAGCTGTGCCAGAGGCGAGCAGCTCCCTCATCCATTATTATTAATTATTATTATTATTATTATTATCCTCAACAGAAAGTCTCACTCTTGGTTGGTTGTGCTTTTTCCCCCCTTATTTTTTTAGGGGGATGCCAGCCCATTTCTTGAGCTCTGCGGAGCTAAAAAAAAATGGAGAAATCTCCTCCGAAGAGAAGTCAGATGCGTCTCATGTGGTCAAGTAAAACCTGAAGAATTTGATCATGATCCTTCCCCCCCTCCCTCCTTCTTTTCCACAAGTAGAATCCAAAAGAAAAACCGCCCGGGGATGAATTATTTAATGAAAAGTTGCTACCTTCTGCAATTACAAGAAGATTACTAATGTGGGAAGGTTTTCCATCCGAGATCCCGGAGTAATAAGCATTATTTTTTTAAGCGATTATCCAATAAATCTCTCTTTAAAGGGCGATAAATCCACCTTGAAAACCGGGGATTGCAAAAAAAAAAAAAAAAATCTTTCTGAGGGACTTCCGCATTTTTTAAAATGACCATTGGGAAAAAAAAAATCGGCAAAGGGAGAGCAACGCCTTCAGCATGAAGTGTTTGTTTTCTCAGAAAAGCCAGAAAGGAGAGAAGGAATTATTTGCAGCAAAGGCAGGCTCAGGATAAACAGGCTGCTTGGTCAAAAAGGTGGCTGAGAAAAGCAGCTCTTGCTCCAGGACCAAGGAAGCCAAGTCCACCCAGCCTTGATATCACCAAAATATTTAGTTTTTCTTCTTTGTATTCAAGCTGCTAAACAAAGCAGATGGGATTCGGGTGTGGATATTTGGTGCCTGGTCTCACTCGAGCCTCTCGAAGCATCCCAGATGCTGAAGTTGCCCTCGCAGGTCTCACAAGACCCCAGGTGTCCTCAGGCATTTGGGATCCTTGGCCAAGGCAGCTCCTCGAAGGGAGCTAAAGGCAAAAAAATAAATGACATTTATTGCCGAGATCTGCTGGTGGTTGCAGGTGGGTTGGAAGAAGCAAAGACAGGATAGGGGAGGGAAAATTAAGGTCTTGGCTTGGTTGAACAGCTCCAGGTCGCACATCAGTCTTCAATTCTCCTCCTTCCTCCCCTTTCTTAGGGAATCAAGACTTTATTTGCCAGAGATGCTCTTAACTTCATTGCAGAAGAAGGGAAAAAAAGTTCCACGCTGTCAGACCATGAGGGTTTTGAAGCCCTGAAACAGGGAGAAAACAGTTTCCACTTCCAGGACTATTTCTACAGGGAAAGTTCACACTTTTTTTTTTTCAAACACCGAGTGCTCCTGCACATTCACCACTGACCCCACAGCTTTGCAATATCTGGATCAGCCATCCTGGTAATTTGTGCAGGTAGCAGGAATTAATTTATCTCTTTTTTTGCCCCTCTCCAAGGAAGGCAAACCCCAAAGCCAGGAATCAAACTCCTCCAACTCCGCTCCCTGTCAAGATGCTGAACAAAAGCTGGAGAGTCACACCAGCACCGGGCTCCTTGGATCTGCCTCTCCACTGGGTCAGGTTTAATTTGCCCAGGGTGCAGTATTAATAGGATGTAAGCTGCGCCCTTGAACAATTACCTTATCAAAGCATAACATCTATGGAATGAGCCAAGTATTTTCATTAAACAAAATCAAAATAATAAGGCTGGCAATGGCCTTGTTCCTTCTTTGAACCCCTAAGTGGCTTTAGAGACATTCAACAGCACCGCACCAACTTCTGTTCCACTGGTTGTCCCTGCTTAGTTTTTCTAAAGAAGATTAACTCCTCCTTGCTAAAAGGCTCAGTTCTACTTTTGTCAGGGTGCACAGACTAATTGGGTTTTCCCTGCATACAACGGGATTCCTGTACTCCCGCTACTGGTCTCGCTTCCCATTTCATCTGGCTTTTCAAGACTGGGAGTCTTGAGCACTTTCCCCCGTGTGTTTGATTTGTTCACTGTTCCGCAGTAGAAAAAATGCACTCAGCGAGGACCTGGCCATGCAACGAGAGTGACCACGGTGAGAGATGCTGCTGGAGCAGGATAAGGGTGCAAGGAAGAGGGGACTTGCCCAACTTGTACCTTCCCAGAGCTTAGCAAACAATATATTCAACTTGGTCTGGTGGGAGGTGTCCTTGCCCATGGCAGGGAGGTTGGAATGAGATGATCTTGAAGTTTTCTTCCAACCCAAACCATTCTATGACTCCAAGAACAGGCTGTTGGAGAAGGTGGCAGAGCTGGTCCCAGGGGGTAAAGCTGGGCGCCTTGGGACCAACATGCTTTGAGAGGAAGGAGGACAGTCTGGGAGCAAGGGAGATCATGGTTTTAGGGTGTCTTTCTTTTTAGGATACTCAACTTCAGGCATGCTGAAGATGGATTTACAAAAGAGAACGAAGCACCTGCCCTCAAATAATTCAAGCTGCCTCCACACTGGATATTCCTTCCAAATCCCTCTTGATCTGGCTCATAACTCACCTGTTCCCAGATTAGTCCCACTCCGGTACTAAGGGCCAGAACATTTCTCACCCTCATAAAGACATCACTCTTCCTTACACTGAAGGGTAAGGAAAGCACACCCAGATGCCTGCATCGAACAGCTCAGCTCCTCTCAATGCTTCCACAACCATCTGAGTTTTCTAGGAGCTGCATCTACTGTAGCTTTATGTAGACAAAGGGGACTTCAGGCTTGATGAAGCCCTTGGAGAAGCAGGTAAACCAGAGCACAGGGCTTGAATCTCACAGCCTGCTCTGGCCCCAGGAGGCTGCCAGCACAGAGAAGACCACGGCAGCAGCAAGAAGCAGTTCTGGTAGAAGTCATGAGCACAGAGAGGAGAAAACACAAAGGCTTTGGTGTGGTCTGTACTGAAGTGTAAGGAATCAGATGGAGCCAAGCCGCATATTTGTCTGGGTGAATTAAAAGCACAATCCTCTCTTCCCAGAGGGAGCAGTCGCTTCATATTTATACATTTAGTCTTACAGGTGTAAAATAGCTTCCCTTTATGCTTATATAATAATTTTTTCATTTGAATTTCAAGGCTTTATTCCCTTCTTTGGATTCAAGTCTCCTACCTGAGCCTGATTCTCCATATTGCCATTAATTCCTTCATCACAGAAATGAATTCCATTTAATTCTCTATAGCAGTTGTTAAGGTAGATCAAAAAGTGCATTTGCAAAGGGTTTTTTTTTCCACTCCCTCTCTTCTCCCTTATAGTTTCCAGCTCACCTGTGTCCTGAAAAGACTTGAATTTAAAGCTATGACTCTACTCACCTCCAGCTCCTCTCCCTGCAGAGGAGAAAGGAAGGGATGGGAGGAGCTCTTTTTCTCCCCACCCAGTTCACAGGTGGGATATTTCATCCCGGCTGGGATTAATAAGGTTAATTATTGATACCAGCTGCAGACACAACTTACCTGGGAGTTATAAGCAGGTGAGCCTTGACCCCAATTTAGTTGGAAGGCTGAAACCCCAGCAGAACCCTGGATTTTCATGAAGAAGAGGATAAAGACCAAAAAGACCCACCCAAACCATGGGGAGATTTCAGGGGAAACCACCACACACTGATTTTAGCAACACCAGTTCTGCTCTCAGAGGCACCATCCAAGCAAAGCATCTCTACATGGCTCACACAGGTGGAGACAAACCAAGCAAGGCTTCCCCAGCTGCATCAGGTGCTTCCCCTTCTGGTGGAGAAAGGCTTTTTTCCTTCAAGGGAAGGGGGATTAATACACCAGCAATGGCTCAGGGCACCTGGGGAATAAAGGGAGCAGTTCAGTATTCTGCTTTTCCACATCTATATGGAATCCATAAGGTGATTGTAACCACGTCGCACCCTGAAACCAGCACATCCTCACACTACAAGGGGTGGAAATGCAGCAAGAACAACTCAGCTAGTAAAGCACTGGGAGAAACCAGCAATAATAATAATAATAAAGACTCACACAGACTATCAGGCTTCAAGAAAAACGCCATGATTTTATTTTTTGCTGCTACAACCCCAGCATTACTCAGAACCTCCTCATTTTAAACCCTCTATTTAAACCTGCTTGATGTCCCAGTATAAAACTTGCTTTTAATTTTCATTTCAGTTTAGACCAGGCTCTAATATTGCTTAAGTGGAGCTCCTGGGTTTACAGTTGGACTCAATGATCTTCAAGGTCTTTTCCAATCCAGGTGACTCTATGATTGCACAAATGGGTTGCTACAGCAATGAAAAAAAAGAATAACAGAAGAGATGGGCACCTTCTTCTTATAGTTAATTATAACATTGAGAACTAAAAACCCTACAAGAGACCTTCATAGCTTAGCTGGAGCAAACAAACTTCAAAAATATATGTAACAAAACAATAAAATAAAGTATTTTGGTTAAATATTTGATAGCATTGAGTAAAACACATACCAGGAATTGAAGCCCAGGGTGCTACTGAGGTATAGAGAGAGGAATTTGAGGGACCATTGATTTTTATAGCACTGGAGCCCTCTCTGGACCTGGTCATATAGGAGAGGGCAGCACACCCAGGCTCTAGGGGCTTCAGGTGTGGTTGCTTATGGAGTTGATTGGGGAAGTGTCTAGAGTTTGGCTCAGTTGCTTTGGGGCTCCCAAGGAATGCAAGTATGTGAAACAAGCTCTTAGAAAGCACTTAATATAATTATTAAATTTATTTCTAAGTCTACCAGAAAGCTTCAGGAGAAGTATACATGAAGCAGCAGAACTGATCAAGCCTTGTAACTTCTACAAAGCTTCATTTCTCTATTTTTTTCCCCATGGGGTGTTTTCTCCAACCTCAATGTAGGTGTTCTACAACTGCTTGGCTTTTTATCTTCTAAAAGCCGTTAATTTTGTGGTTTTGGTGTTTACATTCTTGGTCTCTGAACTCAAGTTAGACCTTACAGAACAAAATTAACCAGTGTTTCTTCCAGTAACTGTGTACATTCTTTTTATTCTCTGTAATTTATTGGCTGGACTTGATGATCTTTAAGGACTTTTCCAACCTAAGTGACTCTATGGTCCTAATTTTATGGAGCTTATTCAACTCTCTCTTCCCTTGTAGAGGTCTCTGAGGTGGGTGGTGTTTATAAAGTTAGCACTGGGAGGGCAGCTCAGGGGAAGGAATGTGCCACCATAGGTAACCTTACTGTGAGTAAGGTAATAGTAAGGAAGGATAGAGCTCTATAGGTGGTTTCAGACAGGTTGGAAAAGCTTTTTCTGCTCTGAGCCCTGTGTTGGGGAGGTTTGAGAAGGGGATGCTCCTCAGTATCGACAATACAGATAAAGATGTGGATGCAGGAGCAGCTGAGCTCCCTTACATCAGTGATATATTTCCAGCGTTCAGCTAAAACTCCCTGGGTGAGTAGTGGGAGCCTGAAACAAGCTGGTGTTCACCCAGTGCCAGCTGTTGTTGCTCAATGTTGTTTCCTTCCAAGGAGGCTGGTTTACAAACTTCCCCTTGGGTAGTAGGAGAGAGAGCTCTTCTGGTTGAGGGACTTGGCTTGGCCCTTAAAATCTGTGGTTTAACTCTTCCTTTTGCTGTAGATTTCTTTATTTAACTTTGGTGGGATATTTTAGTGAAAGCAAGGTATTCTCTCCTTGCTGCCTTGTGCACAAGCTGCCTAAGGCAGTGTTGGTTTGTAGAACCTCCCAGGGGCTGCTCCTCAGCTTCTGAAGAGTTGCAATTCTGCAGCTTCCCTGGTGTGATTTGCACAAGGTTCTGCATCATTTGGGGGAAACCATGACAGTATCTTTTCCACTTTGAGTTTTGGATGCTTCTTGTGCTGAGGAGGAGAGAAACAACGAGCAAGAGGGAAGAAAAGGTTAAATCGCACCAAGCCAACCTCCAATTCCCCTCTTTTATTCCCACCAGGTAGCTTCTAATTACTCCAAGAGGAAAAAGGGCAGGAGGTGGGAGGAGGCTGCCACAATAGGGAGGAAAATGGTTTATTAGCTACTAAGTTAAGGGCTCCCACCCCCTGCCCAGGAGTACCCCTGCACCCCGCTACTCTCCGCAGGCTTAAGACTCTCAGCAATGCTGAGCTTTTTCTCTGTAGGTGATACCTTTGATGGCCAGGTATTTTTGTTAAGTGGAAAAAAAACCCCCCTCCCTGTATTTGTTGGTTTTATACGATTTGAATGCTAAGTTGTAATTTCCATATGAATTTAGATTAATGCGATGCCACGAGCTTGGGCAATGTTGCATGGACAAGAGCAGCTCTCTCTGCTTTGGAGCTCCTGGAGCTGTGCTTGGTTGTAGCAAAGCAGCACGTGGAGCTTGAAAACCATGTCTCTGTCTCCATCTCTGCCTAGAAGTGCTTGAGATGAGGGATTATTTTCTTCCCATGCAGGCACATCAAGCTTCTGGCAACTGTTTTCTTCGACCACCGTTGCAAGATCTTGCTAAATTTGAGATGAAGCTCTTGGCTTTCCTAATGTGAGACTCGATGTTTTGTCTTCCTTTTAAAAGCACATTTTTCTAGCTATTTTTTCACTTCCCATGATAGTGATTACACCGATTCGCAGTGAGACAAGACATTAAAGGGAGGAAAAAAATATCCCAGTTGAAGAAGTGCCTGTATTTTTTGTTTGTTTGAAGGAGATAAATCTTCAGAAACACAGAAAGAAATTTGCACGCAGCTCAGCCCCATAGCGCTTAATCTCATGCAAAAATCGCTGCTGCTTGGGTTGCCAGAAGAATAATTAAACAGATATTAAAATTGCAATTGGCTGTTACTGAGATCTAATAGGAACCCTGGGTGATCAACATCTGAGCTGCTGTCGAGGGGGACAGAAATCAAGGGGAGCGTTCCCTGGGTGGGGTTTTGCCATCCTTGGTGTAACAACCTGGATTTGAAGAGCAGCGGTGAGGCTTGTGTTGGTGCAAGTCCTGCAGGTGTGGTGTCCGTAGGAGTCATGAGTAGGAGAAGACCTCTTAAATCATCTGAAATCCACATATTTATCCTACCATACCTTGCCTGAGTGTCCAGCCAAACCTGGAGACAAGGATCTGCTGCAGCACCTCAAAGATGCTCTTGGTTTAGATGAGTCTGGTGCTGAGATGGCAACTGGTGTGCAAAGTCCGTGAGGTCCTAAAGTCTGAAAAAGTGTTTGAAAGCAGCAAGAAAGGGAACATTATATTATAGGAGAGGATTGATTTTGGGCTCTGAAAGCCCCTTGGTGCGTGGCTCACCGGGGCTTGCTTTAATTTGGCACTGACTTTTAGACATAATTTCTTTTAGTTGAGACCAGTTCAGGGGCCTGAGGTGAAAGATAATCTGGTCACTAACGCACCGTAAAGTTGGGGCGGGGGGAAATCCAGTAAATAAGGGCAGGAGGGTATTTTTTTTTTATTTCCAAGAGTCAATTCTAATTTCCTGAATTTTCATTAGAAAGGAGGGAAGAGGTTTATTCTTTCCTCTTAATTCCTCTCCATAATCAATTGTTTTGCTTTAATATTTGACAGAGGTGACAAACTGTTGAAAGCAGGTAATTGAATTGTTTTGCTTTCGATGTGCTGAAGGCTTTGAAGGGCAGCCTCCTGGTTCTGACACCATTAAAGCCTGGGGAGATGTCCATCCCTGCACTGGGAAAAGGGTCATGCCCACGGTGCTGGTAATACCTGAGTCCTTGGATGGCAGTGGTGCAGGATCAGGTCCCCGTAACACAAACACAGGGAGAAGATTTTCATCGGAATTATGTTGGCCCAAATCCAAAGTAACCCGTTGACTTCAGCGCAGTTGCTCTGGCTGGATGGGTGCCCGGTGTAATGGAAAGCAGGGTTGGGGCCCCCTCTGAAAAGCTGAGATTGAACATTCACAAGTTACTTCTCAGCATTAAGCAAAACAAATTAACAAGCCTCCAAAAGGATTTCTCCTCCTGGAACAGTGAAATCGTTATTTTTTCCCCCTCCTTTCTTTGTCCCTTAAAACTAAAATTTTTCTGTCTTTGAGACATTTTGGGGGTGGGGTTGGGGTTCTTTTTTTTTTTTTTTTTAAGCCATTACCTGTATAATTTTTCAAGCCCATGGTTATATTAGCCTTGGATGATGCACTATCTGTAGAAGAAGGGTCTTTTTGCTCTAACGCGCCGGCTGCACTTGACTGTTTCCTATTGATAGGAGATAGAGCAGCATGGAAAATAGCCTGCGCAAGGCCAGGTAAAGGGAGGGAAGGTAGTGAGTCTGCTCCGCATATAAAACCACCCGCTCCCTTATCATAATCCAGAGAACCCACTTTCCTAACATCACCTCGGCTCTTCTGGGGAGAGGTAGAGCTATCTTCCCAGGCTGGGGAGAGCTAGATAGGAGATGAGCCGCACACTTATCGCCCGGCGCAGCGGGTGTAATGGGAACTGGAAATTGCTCGAAAATAAAGTTGCTGGGGAATTAACTTCTAAAGGGTGGAAATCCTTGGAGGAGGGTGGTGTGTGTGGGGGGGAGGTTGGGATCTGTGCAGAATTAAAATCAGGCTGGTGCTTGGGCTTGAGCTGCTCCTGGGGAGTTGAAAGCCTCAGGTTGGCCACGTAGGGTGGGGTTTTTTCTCTCCCTGAAGGCTTCAAGCTTTTGTGCTGTGATGGATCAAGCCCTGAAAGCACCCTTCTAATGAAGGTGGGAAGGGTGGTGTGATGCAAAGCTGTATCACAACCCCTGGCTGCCTTGGAGTGTGTCTTTGGGCTGACCTTGCTGGGCTGCGCCAATGCTAGAAGCAACCAGCACCTTGCTGCGTTCACCTTTGCTGTCGAGTGAGGTTGGCAGAGCTGAAACCACAGGGCAGCTTTAAGCTGAGCCTTCTAAAACTCACTCCTGGACCTTGGTGAAACCACGCAGACTTTGCATGGGTGCTGGAGACCTCTACCAGGAGCCCTGGCTTCTCTCTGTGCTGCCTCAGGAGAGCGTTTTGGCTGCGTCCCTGCTCAACCAGCAGTGGCAGATGCCTCCAGGGTGCCCTCTGAAATTCGGGGGGGGTTAAACTGGACTTAAAGCAATTTTGTTGGAGCAGAGGAGGGAATCCAGTGGAGGTAGTTGGGTATTTTGTGATTGTAGGGCATAAAGGCTCTGCTGGGGGGACAGGGTTGTGTAGGCAGTGAAGGGCAGTCAGAATAGTCAGCTGTTATCTAGAAATCCAAGGTTTCCCTGAGGTTCTTAAATGTAGAAAGTAAAGTTGCTTTGTTACTAGTCAGAAGTTGACTTAGTCCAGCATTTCGTCTGCTTTTCTTCCTGAGATCAGGCTTGGAAATAAATAAGTCTAGAAAAGCCTCTGTGAAGTGCAGACTGAATTCACCTCACCTCCCTGGAAGGACGCTCTCTTGAGTGGGACAAGAACTATTGGGTGAAAGAACAACATCTAGCAAAAAAAAAAAGTAATGATTTGGAAGTATATTTACTATATTGTAATCCTAAAGAGGTATCGGCATAGAACTGGTTTCATCATGGGAGTCACTACGACGCTCCTTTGCCTTACAGCAGCAGTCACCCAGCTCTGGAGAAGCCAAAAGACGTTGTTAGAACCTCTGAGTTGAGGGTAGAATAGAAAATAAATCACTAATAAAAGCTCTGGAGGATGCCACGGGAATGGGAAGAGAAACAGAACCCGGCGCCTGTTTTTATTGCCTTCAGTGGCATCACACCGTGTTGTCCCCACTCTTGCTTTTGGAGATAAATCACAGCGCGTTTCTGGCGGGTGGGATGATTAAGCTCAGATGTCTTAGTAAGACCTCTCCTTTCCAAAATGTCACGTTGCCTTGATGTTTCAAGGTCTCTCTTGTGCAACAAGCAGGGCGTTGTGGTGAGCAGCAGGCTCGCTGGTGTGGGCAGGCAGGACCTGCGTGGTCCTGCTGGGACAGGAAGGATTGGCAGCAACCCTCTTTCTCAGGTCCCAACCCCAGCAATGGCCCTGAGAAGAGGAGGAATGGGATGAGCAATGTGGGGCCTGGGGTGAAATTTGCTGGTGCTTCCAACTCTGTCTCCTGTGTCAATGCGACCACTGGTGCCTTCAGGTCCACTCACCAAACTCCTCAAAGCAGATTTGGAGTCCTTCACTGTTTAATCTGAGTGCAAACATCATCTCCAGCCTGATGTCCTTGCCACGTCCTATATTTCTGCTTGAAGGATGCATGTCCTTGGAGCTGCAGCTCACGCAGGACCTGACAGCTGCAGCCCTGGCATGTCCTTGGAGCTGCAACTCATGCAGGACCAACATATCTGAGAGCTGCATCCTTGGACACAGCTCTCTGTTAAGGGATGGAGGAGTGTTGAAAAGTCTCCTTGAACCTCCTGCTACTAAAACCAGCCCTTTGCAGAGCATGGGACAAATGTAGGCTGCCATATTCTCGCTGCTGGGCATTGAGCTGTGAAGATGGGACTCCATTTGAAGCCGCTCTGTAGCATTAAGCATATATCAGCGTCCTTTTAATGGTGTAAGCTTAGCATGTGGTGAAGAATCTGGGTACACGAGGAGCTTGGTAGCAAACCAAGTCTACAAGGGCCATGCAGGGAGCAGAGGAGGCTGGTGGCTTGATTGCCATCCTGACCATGATGCCTTTGACCCTGCTTGTCTACCTGAAGGGAAGAGAGGGTTTGAGAGCCCTTAAGGAGATGGGGGTCATCACACAGAGCTCACTGGTGTGTCCCCTTCATCCTGCAGCAGTGACCAGAGCTGCAAAAGGATGCTCACCTCCCCTTCTTCAGAGGCAAGACCTTCACTCTGCTCTGCCTGAGACACCAATCCTGCTCCTCGGGTTCTCACCTCTGCAGTTCTTCTTGAGGTGGGGAGAGCAGAGCTGGTGCGGAGCAGGAGTAAGAGCAGAGCATCTCATCTGCTGGTCCCTGGCTGGTCGCTCCATCAGCAGATCCTTGCTGCCACCCCGTGGCCTCGGCTGGGAAGTTTCACACAGATTCACAGTCACAGAATGTCAGGGCCCTACCCCATCAGCTCAGAGGGGCTCTGTGTGGGTCCTGGGTTCTATGGCTCTCACGGTCTGGGGGCAGGGCACCCCCAAATCTGCACCAGAACGCTGTCTCCCCCTCCCCACCCAAAAAGG
>WEIS01046556.1:28534-41128 GCA_013389965.1 Todus mexicanus
TTTTTTTTTCTTCCCCTCTCTTCCTTCCCCCTGTTGATAATGATTTTTTCAATACCCTCAGGAAAGGAAGAGAAAGGGGTCTCTTTCTAAACGGCTTTCAAAACGTGGCCCTCCCAAGTGCTGGTGGCTCAGGAGGGAGGCACTTGGCTCCTGGGCTGGCGCAACAGGCTCCTGTACGGAATATCTGGGGACGGTGGAGCTCAGGCTTTGCTTGCTCTGCCAGGGTGATGCAGCGGAACCCAAAGCGTTTTGGTTAACCCTTCTTTTCCCCTTGGCAGCCCAGAACTGGTGCATTTAAATTGTGGGCAGATGGTTTGGCAAGGACGTTTTACAAGGCCTTGTAGTCACAGGATGAGGAGAAATGGCTTTAAACTGGAAGAGGGGAGATTTCTACTAGATATTAAGAAGAAATTCTTTATGGTGAGGGTGATGAGACCCTGGAAGTTTGCCCAGGGAAGCTGTGGATACCCCATCCCTGGAAGTCTTCAAGGCCAGGTTGGACGGGGCCTTGAGCAACCTGGGCTAATCAGCAGTGGAATGAGATGATCTTTAAGGTCCCTTCCAACCCAAACCATACTCTGATACAGTTTGGGGAGGCTTTTGGCTTGGGATCAAGGTCATGAGTTTCCTGCAGACCCTGCTACTCAGTGAAGCATCTGCTGATTCTTGGTTTGATCCCATTTGCCTTTAGACTTATTTTTTTCTACCCTCTACTGACATTTTGCAGAGTACAAGGCATGCTTTCCTTACAACCAGGAGTTTGTTGGCAAACCTGAGGACTCATTGAAGTCTGTTCTGGTTTAGGAGGGAACAGTTATGGCTATAACAGGATGAATTTCCAAGATAATCATCCAGACTTGACCAGTGACATGCTTCTTACCTTTTTTTTAGCCTGTCTTTTGCTGTGCTTGAATCTGAAGCTGCTTAAGACCGTAGCGGAAGCTGAGGTCTCTGAGCCCTTTGGTGCCAGTTGCCTTGCAGACTTGGAGGATGCTGGACTTGGTGTAACGAGCAGTGTGGAAGCCTCAGATCCTTCTTCTCAGAGCACAGCGCTCCTGGTTTGGATGGATTAAATGTCACTGGAGTCCTTTGTCATATTGGCATCCTTGTCTGGGCGACCTGGAGAGCATGTTGTGTGGCCTCCACTCTTCCCAGCCTCTTTGTCTAGGTAATGAAGCCTTAAAACTGAGGCTGATGAGGCGTTACTGGGTGCTCGAGGCAGCTGTGGCCTCTAGCAGGAGCTCCAAGCAGAGTTTGAAGAGGCATCAGTGTCTAATGCACTCCCAGGGAAAGGAGCTGAGGCTGGGAAGGAGCTGCTGGAGGTGTCACCCTCTGCAAAATGAAGAACGAAGTGTGATGGGACCTGTTTTTCCAGCTTAGCTGCATTGCTCTTGGCACAGAGGCCTTGATCCTTCATAGAGTGTGAGGGGTTCAAGCGCTGCAGGTTGTTTATGACCCTTCTCTTTTAGTGAGTGATTTGGGAAAATGGCCCCAGTTCTCACTCAGACTCTTAGAGATGCAGAAGGAGGCAAAGTGTGACCTGCGACCAAACTTTTATCCACCTGAGCCCCAACCTCCTTCCTAAATTATTTTAACCAAGTTGTTCCTGGAGCTCATGCCTCCTTTAGCTGCTCTAATGTTCCAAGCTTTGTTTATGCAACAAGAGCGGTTAAAATAACAGTAAGAGCCGGGCACAGAATTTTTTCTCGAAGGCACGGGAGCCCAGAAAAATCTGTATTCATTCAAAAAAAAAATCAGAATTACATGGAAGGCTTCCTCAGCAGCACGAGCAGCCCCGCAGTGTTCTGAAGGGAAAGGCTGTGCCAAGCTGCTGAAGGTGAACACGTCAGGTAGAGTGAGGCTGTCTCATCGCATTTCTCGGTTGTTGGCTTCTCCTGCCCTGGGCAGGCTGCCATCCCTCTCCGCAACATCAAGCTTATGTTCCTTCTGGCTCCGGAGCCATCGAGCTACTGCGAGCGCGTCCTGCTTGCCCTTGGGTCTTGCCAGGTCAGGTCTGGGTCAAGGTTAGGCTTGAACTTTCCAAATTCATGGGTGATGTCTAGAAGGTAACAGAGCTGCTTCAAGCAAAGTCCAGCTACTGAGAGGTGAAATGTTGCTGGTTTATCTTTGCTTTTTGGCTTTTTCTCAGGAGGAATAACTGGGATGGATCATGCTGGAGAGACTGGCTTCTCTGGCACCACAGAGCTCTTCAGCGTTGCAATGAGAACATCAATGTGCAGGAGTCATCAAAACCGATGGCAAAAAGGTGCTTACACTAAGATACTGGGGTTTTTGAATTTTGGTTTTTTAGGACAAGTGTAAAATAAGGTGCACAAAGCCAGAAAGCAACTGGGAAGACTGCTGAAGATCCAAAAGATGTATCAGCTATGGATGCCAGCTGAGGCTCAGAGCAAAGCAAATCTCTCCAGAAAGTTTGATTTGGTTAGAGGAGAAGTAGGTTCATCACCCCAGCCTCT
This sequence comes from Todus mexicanus, assembly GCA_013389965.1. Lineage (NCBI taxonomy): Eukaryota > Metazoa > Chordata > Aves > Coraciiformes > Todidae > Todus > Todus mexicanus. The sequence goes on from WEIS01046556.1 coordinate 31,012, forward strand.
TCTGGAGTTAATGGGCTGCCTGATGTCGCTGTTAATGCAGCAGTGTCAGACCCAGAAGGTCTTATTAGACACTCGCTCTTCATTAACCCTCCTTAATGGGGTTGGAGCTTGAAGAAAGCTGCCTCGTACTGGGGCCCTTCTCTCTTCCTTCCTATGGAGACACTTAGAGACACTAAGAATGGGTGGGAAGTCCATGTTGGTGCCGAGAAAGCAAGTCGTCTTCATCACGCAAGTTCTGGGTATGGCCATGTGGCTTCAGGAAATCTCAGAGCACGAACAGGCAGAGGCAGCATCCCTTAAAGCTGTTTCAGAGGTAGATGAAAGTATGTAGGGAAAGGGAATTCACCTCTTCTGGATAGGCATTTTCCTGTATTAAGGTATAGAAAAAAGTGAATTAACAGGGTGAGATCTTTTGCCTGAGCTCTGTTAGTGGCAGAGCTGTGGGTAAGTGTTAATAGAAATGGAATAACTGTCCATTTGCCATTTGTGCTGCGGACTAAAGGTTCTAATATGGGCATCTCTCTGAAGGATGGTCTGTTTTAGAGCATTCCGCTCAGGAGGGAGGTTTGGAAAGAGAAATTGAGGAATAGCAGTGAAATGGGACTGGCTTCCAAGGGCAAGACTCCTCTCAAATGATGTCTGTACATACGTCTCTTCTCCTGCCTGCTCTTGCTAGAAGCCTTGCTTGGTACTGTGCATTCAAAGGATGACTTTGTCTTTTCAGATCATGTCAAGAGATGTCCTAAACACTGGAGAGACATGTCAAAGGCTGAAGTTTCACCCTATACCCCTTCCCCAGATAGACTTCAAACGCTTCTCCTCGATGGTCACAAGATGATAATTGATTTAAACCCTTCATTCCCACTTGACCTTCTAAAAGAAGCCAAATCATGAGTCCTTGTGACATGTGCACGTGCTTGCAGGTCAACACCTCCAGATCCACAAGAGCACAGGAAATGGTGCTTCTTCTTGCTTTCTAAAAGACCAAACTCCACCAACGTTGAGATGTTTTGCGTTTGAGATGTTTGACCTAGTGCTTTTAGGAGCTGTGTCCTTCAGTGTGTTTCTGTGGCTTCTTAAGATGGGTGGCCCCATGGGCAGTGAAAAAATAGTATAGATGTTGTGGTGGAACAGCCTCTCAAAGCTTGTAGCAAACCATCTGTGGGGATATACAGGCGAGGAAGGAGTAGATGAGTGAGGAGATGCCAGGGGATGGATGGTGGTGGTTGTGATGGAGAAAGGGCAACTCCTCTGCCAGGGGAAGTGGAGCACTGAAGGTCAAGCAGCAAGGTGAATTAAGGAGCAAGGACTCTGAGCCAAGACTGAAGTTACTGGGAGAGAGCCAGCTGCCTTGGGACAGGGGCTGAGGGAAGCTGGTGGATGAGTTCCCTTTGCAGAGAGCCAGAAGATGTCTTTCTGGTACAGTATCTCCACAGCTTGTTATCAACCAGTTCCAGAGAGAGGCCTTGGGGGCAGAGGTTGTGGAGACGCAGGACTTGTCTCCTTGGGCAGCTCCATGAAAGAGCATGCGTCAAGGTGCTGCTGGCTTTGGAAAAGACCAGGAGAGTCCTGCGTCTTCATAGTAGGTGGCCCCAAATCACTGCAATGCACAAAGCCCTGATGGGCTCTGATCTGCTGCAGTGCTCAGCATCATCAAAGCACCAGGCAGGCACTGGGAAGCTGGCCACCTCTGGAGCTGGGCTTTTGTGTGGGCTGGGTGCTTTGTGAGCTTCTCGTTGCCTGTGCTGTCAGGGAAAAACATCTGCAAGGACTTTATCTTCTGGGCTGGGAACCATCCTCCTTGCTTCGCTCCTGCTGCTCATCACATCTCTGCAGGATGGAGAAGGGGGAAACACGGTGCTGCTGGGGCTGCTGAGGGGTAAGGGGGTTTCCATCAGCAGCTCAAATCCCCCAGGAGAACCAGCAAAGTGCTTTGTGGATCTTCAGAAGAACTGGAAAGGTATTTACAACCAGCCTTGGGATGTTTGCTGCTAATGAGATGCACGCAGGGCTTGGATCATGAGTCCACACTGGCGTTCTTTGCTCAACCGCTCCGTGTTTGTTGCTGTTAGTGACAAGTAAGGACTTAAACACGAAAAAACCAAACTTCTGAGTTGCATCTTTGAAGGAGCTGGTGGTCTAAAGGGACGAAACACAAAGCCTTGGGGGAAGTAATGAGGTGCACAGAGGGAAAGGGACTTGTGCTGGGTTGGTACTGGGTGCAGGATGGATCCATGTGGGGAGCTGTGTTCATTGCCTCCCCTCCTGACCATCAGAAGTGCCCAGAGGTAGCAAAGAACAGCGCGAGGGTCTCTGAGGATGTGTCACTGGGAGGTTCATGTGGATTCAGTTAGGGGCGTGAAATAGCGATGCTGGTAAGAGCGCTCCCATGCCATCCATCACTGTCTGGGTGGAGGGGTGCAGGAGATGGGTGAAGCCAGCTGACAGCCCAGCTTGGGAGCTGTAACACGGGAGTGAATAATGACAAGTGAAATCCCACCTAACACCCAGCCCTGTCCTCCCCCTGCTCAACCACACGCATTTCTCCACTCAATCCTGTCCTCTGCTTAGCACCTGCAACACCTCCAGCCCTGGAAACGGGAGCTGGGGGTTTTTGTCAGCTGCTGTGAGAAATGCCCTTCATTCCTCCTCGGAGCTCCTGTTCCCGGCCAGAGTCATTTGTTTCCTCCACCAGAGGATTTTTTGGTAGGTCTCCCGTGCCAAGATTATGTCAAAAGGGAGGCAGGGGAGCAGGAGAATTTGGAAGACAGATGTCTCACCTGCTCTGTCATGTTAGTGTCAAGGCGCAGAGATCAGGGTGAATGGATATTAAGCTGGGAAACACAAGGAGGGGGGAGCCCGAGAAGGTGCAGACATAAGAGAAAGGCGCTGTCACACTGTCTGCTGGTTTGATGCGGAAGGCTTGGAGCGGCTCCACAGCAGCTTATGGACGTGGCGTGCTGGGCTGCTCACCGGGGTTTTATTTATCATGGTTTAGTATAAGGGTCACTTGAAGGTAGGAAGCAGCGCTGTTGCTTGAGGATGGGTGACTCCTGCCAAACATGAGCGGTCTGGCAAGGTGCTGAGCTGCTGGTGAGCAATATGTGTGGTCTTCATCCAGTCTGGCCAGGAGGAGCGAAGTTCAGGTCTGGCTGGACATGAGACATGGAGCTAAATTGGGACTGTTCACTTTGAAAGCGAGAGGTGGCAAGGGCTGGTGGGTGGATGTACCTCTCAAGAAGGAGCATCCTCCACCTGCAGTCCCACAGAACGTACCTGAGTGGGTTCATTTGCACGTTCCTCATGATCTGGGGGTGACTAATGAGCTGTTACCTCTCTCTAATCCCTAGCAGGCAACCAGGGGAGGTTTATTTGTGCTCTCAGTGGCATCTTTGTTGGGGATGAAGGCAGGTGGAGACGGGCACAGGTTTTGGACCTCTTACATTTTTTTTTAGGGAGGGGACAGATGGCACAGGACTTCTTAGGCTGAGAAAACCAAACCCTCACTAAGAAATATTCAAATTCCCTTTGGCTTGAATAGCAATTGTTCTTTACCTGCCACGTGTGACTGAAGCAAGGAAAGGACAAAAATCCTTCATTTCCCTCTTGCTAGTTCTGATTTTGGTGTTCTGCTTCACTTGGTTCCTGCTGGACAACCTGTGAAGCCTCAGTGCTCTCCTTCATGGGCTGTGAGCAGACAGAGCATGTCTAAACCCGTGTAAGCACCAACTGCAGGGTCCAGAGAGCAGCAATCTCCTGGCAGCAAAAGCACCTCTTGAACAGCTCCAACAAGCAGAGTAAATCCATCAAATGTCCACCACGTGGGCTGAAATTGGGTTAAGAGGCAAGCTACAGGCTTGAGGGAAAGTGGTGGCAGGGGTGCTGTGGTAGACACTGCTTCCTAGCCATGTGTTTTGGGGGTGCTGAGGTATAGGAGGGAAGATGTTTTGATCTAAGAAAGCAAGTTTTGAGGAAGCCCAGGGCAGGGCTGAGCAAAGCGGTGGAGTCTTGGGGCTCTGACTCTTGATGAGCAAAGCCGCTTGACTTGGTGTCTTTCATGGAGCTCTAGTACAATTAATCACCAGTAAATCAGGCTCTAGCCCAAATTACTGTCATCGGTCTTGTGCACACTGCATGGAGCAGCCTCTGCTGAGCTGGGAGGGAAGGTTTATGTCCTACCCTGGGGGATTCTGAATCTCAATCTGGGGAATCAAGCTGATGGAGCCAGAGGTTTGAACAACCTTGAGGTGCTGCAATGAGAACATCAAACACCAGTTCAAAACATCTTGGGTAGGAAACCAGATGGAGCTGGGCTAGGGCAATCAAACTAGTTGAATCTAGCTGGCATACAGAAGTCTCATTTGTGGCTTTTTCCTCCCTCTGGTGTGTTGTTGGATCACGAAAGCCTCTGAGAAGTTTGCCCCTAGTTTGCACACTGCCTTGCAACTTCAGTTGAGCCCATGGGTCTCCACTGGCTCATGTTGTGCAGCTTCCAGCTATGGGGTGTGAGAGACAACCATCCATCAAACGAAATGGTTTCTATTTCAGTCTTGGAGGTAGCTGTGATCAGCTCCAAGTCATGGCCAGGGATGCTTGGCAAGCACCCAACCACTGAAATGAAGGAGTCCAGCACAGTTGGGTGCTGTGTTGCCGTGTGAAATGCTGTGGAGTCCAGGGGAATCAACAGGAGAAGCTGTCAACAAGGGGTTTGGAGTTTCTGTGTGAGCATTTCATGCCCATGAGCATGAAGAGCAGAAGCAGTAGCTGCGTTCCTATCTGTGGAAATAAGCTGATTTATCTTTGTGTCGGAAGCCGTTAGATACGTAAACGAGAATAACTTGAGTCACTGTCTGCCTTTAATTTCTTTAAGCCACAATTCGGTATCTAAGTATGTGTGCTTAGCTCCAAGTAAGCAGCCCTACTTGGGAGCTTAGCCAAGTATTTGCAGGATTGGGGCAGAAGCCTTGTCTAAACCCTCACCATGGTGACATGACAGCTCTGATGTGTGCTCAGGAGCTTCCTCACCAGCCAGGACCAACACCAGACCAGTCTGTGGTGTAGATGTTTACATTCAGATGGTCGCATTAAAGCCACGAGACCTGCTCTTCACATACTTGTTGCTGTGTGAGTGTTTCAGCAGTTGGAGATGCTGAAGAAAGTCTCTCGTTGCTCCTTATCTGATGGGACAGGATTGCACGGGCCAGTTTGTGGTAAGAGCTTTGTGCCAGTGGCTGGATATAGATGATGGGTGTCATGAGGGGTTGCAATGTGACAAGGAGAAATGGCTCTGCAGGAGGAGGTTGTCCCCCCTTCTTGTTACTCAAAGCTATAAAAGGTTCCTCTGACCCAGGTTTTAACTTGTGTGTGGCCTCTGGTCTGGTGTCTGCCTTGGCTAAATGGAGCTGGCATCTAGAGAAGGGTAAGGAAGAGGAATAATTAGTGACCTGAAGCTATTTATAATGACTTTGATCTTCATCTCCTCTCCCTGCAGCCATGCATGTGACCCAGCCTTGGCGCTGGATAGACTTGTTGTTGTAGAGCCTTGGTCACAGTGGCTGCTGCTGACACGTGATAGAGAAATATCAGGGAGACTATCAAAGCTTCACAGGGAGCCCTTGTCTGCGTGGACTCCTTTGGACTGACATGAAATGAGTTTGGGTCAGCAGGGGAAGCCTTCAATGGGCAAGAGAAATTAGGAAGGCTTCTGGCTGTTAGATAAAATTGTGTAGTAGAAAAAAACCCCATGAACACAGGGGCCTTTGCTGGGTGATGAGGTGGGTGATTGGACCGACACGTGTGTAGGGGTGCACGTGATGGGGTGTAGAGGGATAAGGGGTCATGTCTTGCAGGCACCTGAGGCATTGGTGGGTGGGATGAAGCTCCTCTGCCCATGAGGCTTTAGGCAAAGCCCTTCCTTTGGAGAGAAAACACTGAGCATGGGCAGTGGGGTTAAACCTTCGAAATTCAAATACGCCTCAGGAAACTTCATTTCATTATTTACAACCGTGTTTCCCAGGTGGACTCTCCACTCTTTCCTTCTACTCTGGGAAGCTCCTCTCCACAGCCCAGCACCAGTCAATAACCTCCATCTCAAGTCCACCTGAATAGGTAGAAAGACTTATTTCTGTAGACTTCTCTCCACTCTGTCCTGGTTCTGAGCCCTTCTGCAGGGCCAGATCACTTTACTGGGCACTGCTTAAGGTTCATATCCAGGTAATAAAATAATTCCCTCATTTTTGCCCTTTTTTTAAGACTAAAAAGATATCTTCGTATCTCCTGTCCAGCTGGAGAGCATGAGATGCCCCCACCTTCTGCTGTCGGCGTGAGGCTCTTTATCACCGCATGCTGTAACACATCCAGCTGGTGGAGATCAGTGGTTGCAGAGAAGATAAGGAACAACATCTCGGGGCTGTAAATGATCACTGTGCTTGCAAACTGGGGAAGCAGAGCGCTCGAGTATGTGAACTGGAGCCAAGCAGATTTCTGCCACAGGCTGAGGGTGCCAGATTTGCTCGGTTTCGCTCCGGTGAGGCGTGCCTAGCCGCAGGAGAAGAGCTATTCAACATCTCCCTGGCCTTTAAATTCCCAAGGTCAGCCATGTGCTGCCACTCTTGCTTAGATCTTGCTTTCACTTGGGCGGTTAGTGATAAATGGCAAGCGAGGAAGCTGCCAGCTGTGCTTGTGGGCAGCAAGGCCTGTCCAGCTTCAGAGAAACCTTCCTGCTGATGCTCAGGGTAATGTATAGTCATCCTTCTATCGCAGACCATTTCTTTTTGTTAGCAGCAGAGTTATAGAATCATAGAATTGTTCTGATTAGAAGACTTTTAAGATCGAAACCATCCGTTCCCCCAGCCCTGCCAGGGCACCACTGCCCCACGTCCCTCAGCACCACATCTCCACGGCTTGGAAACCCCTCCAGGGATCATGGGGACTCCACCCCTGCCCTGGGCAGCCTGGGACACGCCTGGGCAACCCTTGACAGTGCCCAAGAAATTGTTCCTCAGCTCCAACCTCAACCTCCCCTGGCTGAGGCAACTTGAGGCCGGTTCCTCTTGTCCTGGCGCTTGTTCCTTGGTAGCAGAGCCCAACCCCCCCTGGCTCCAAGCTCCTGAATTTCAGGGAGTTGTGGAGAGCGAGAAGGTCTCCCCTGAGCCTCCTTTGCTTCAGACTGAAGTTGCATTGCTTTATAGGGAAAAGGGTAGTGAAATGCTACCTCTTCATACAGGCTTTTAAATTTGGATTTATTTTTTTCTGAGCGCTTTGCTGCTGTAGCTCCTGTTCAAGCCCTGGGTATCTCTCTGTTTGGAGGAAGACCTCAGCAAAGAAGGCAGAAGTAGATGCCTGCTGGTTTTCATATGCATAAACCTCTCCCTGTCCCTTTGGAATATACAGCTTAGTTAAATGTAATACTGTTTGCATCACTTTCCCAGCTTGTAGGAGGTATTTTCATCTCTTCAAACAATCTCGCATTAAAGGCACACCAGGAGACACGTATCTTCTCCGGGGGAGGATGGGAAGTTCTCAGAACTATCTCAGATGCCAGCGTCAGAAGCCTATAAATAGCTGTTTGGGCTCCTCCTGAAATACATTGTGGACATAAATGATGCTGGATTGTGTCCAACGGTGATTCTCCAGATCTGTCCTGTCACTAAAGGGGGACTTGCAGTAAATACTGCAGTAGAAGCTGCTGGTCTCTTATGGATGTCAAGTTGGGTCTCTATAATCCTGTGAAAGAGAAGTTTTCCTCTTAAGAGCTTTGGGTTGGTAGTGAAGGTCAGTGGTGGCACAAGATCCTCTGTGGAGTGGAGGGGTTTAGGGGTCTGGGTGTCTGGATCTGGCACTGGAGTTGCTCATCTGACAGTTTGGAGCCTGGTAGCCAAAGGGCAGACTGGACACTGGAGAGGACTATGTGAACAAGACGAGGTGACTCTCTCAATATATCCTGTAGGTTGAGCTCAGAGCAAAGAAACAGTACATCAGTCGCCTGATCACGTACCCCTCAATGACCTGCAGGACCCTTTGACCTAAGGGAGCCTCCCACAGCTTGTTTGGTCAACTCAGTGCAGATTTATCTCTACACCAGGTAGTAGTGTATTCCCTCAGGAAGAGCCAACAGTTCTCTGGGCTGTCTTGCTCTTGTGTTGCCAACAAGTCAGGATTGAAGACAGAAGCTACAATAGCTGGCTCAACTTCTCTCTTCCCCATCTCTGTGTCCTTGTCATGTCTGGAGAGGTTTAAAACCTGTCTGGATGAGTTCCTGTGTAACTTGGCCTAGGTGATCCTGCTCCTGTGGGGGGATTGGACTAGATGATCTTTTGAGGTCCCTTCCACTCCCTAACATTCTGTGAATCTGTGAAACATGACTGGACCTAAAACTTCTCCCTAGACTTAACTTAAAAATGGTTCATGGCAGTGTTAGAGAAGCTGTTGATTTCTTCTGGAATTAGGAGTGAAGTCTGTTGCACAGACACGTAAGGGAGTGCAAAATGGGCTTATAGGAGCATCTCTTCTCTCTCCTGGTCCTCCGTAGGCTACAGTCAGTGTCCCTTCTGGCTTGTTGGAGGAGACTAAGACATTCTTTCCATCAGAGCATCCTAACTACGGTCAACATGTCCACCTGGCCTTGATTAAGGGGTCAATTTAACAGGTTACCCAGAAAGGTGGTCGCTGCCCCATCCTTGAAACATTCCAGGACAGCTTGACTGGGGCTCTGAGGAACCTGCTCTAGTTGCAGATGTCCCTGTCCACTGTAGGGGGCTTGGGCGAGATGACCTTGAAAGGTCCCTTCCCACCCAAACCAGCCTATGATCTTGTCTGTAGCAGCTTATATGAGGTCTCTTCTCTAGGCTGCCCTGGATATTCTTCTGCTCATCTTCTCCAGTGACCTTCTGTGCGCTGAGGAGGTCACTACAAGCACCGAGAAGTGTCACAAAATGTCATGGACCTGCCCTGACTTGCTCCTTTATCGAGGCTGCTTCAAGGCTTTATTTGCATGGAAGGTTCCTATCAAGCCAGGAAAGAAGAGCCAACGTGACCATTGCTTTGAAGACGACCAATAACCTGATATTTGGGTGAACAGGAAAACTGCATGTGAGGAGAGATGGCCTTTGGAAAATTCCAGACGAGACTGACTGGAGGTTTTTTCCCCCCTCTTACCTTCTCTAGTACGTTGTGCGATGTTTTTTAATTCCATCCCTTCCTCTAACTATCCCAGATGATCCCATCCCTCACGTTGTGCAGAGATGCCCTTCGATTCTCATCTCTCTGGCTGTGCCTCATCAATTTGCTAAGCGGCATTTTCCTCTAAGCTTCCCATTCCTCATGCTTAACTTTATTTCCGTGCTTGGTTTCTTTCTAAAAAAAAATCTACACTAAAATTGCATCTGATTTTTCTCCCATACAAGCTTTGGAAGATGAGTCTAAGGGGTAAAACTGTTTTCTGGCTGCTTAAAAATGAAAATAGACAGAGAAATGAGCAGTGGGATCCATCACACGAAGGAGGAGGAGTATTCCTGCATGCTCGCTTAACAGCAGCAAGTATTATCTTGTTCCTAAACATGGGTTTGAGTGGGTTGATAGGAAGAATATGCCACCGAGTAAGCGCTGAGCCTTGTCAAATAGTGATTTTCAATACAATCTACACGCTGGCAGACGAAGGCAAGCTATCGCCTGTGGAAAAAGCTCATTAGTATGCTGTGAAGTGCTTTTTCTGACAACTTCTGGGCTGAACAGGGCTCTTGGGAAGGATGAAATCACTGTCCATGGGGTCTCATGGTCCTCTAAATCAGCTTTACCCCGCTAGAGCCAAGGGTCAGGTCATAAACTGGCCAAAATCCACTGAAATGATATTTCAGTGGTTTTTTTACAGCTGGACTCTGCAGTTTCCTTTGTGTATGGAGTGAATAGAGTTAAGAAGTGAGTGTCCTTCTCCACAGTGGGTGAGAGAAGGAGGATCTTGGTGTGACCAAGGTTAGGTGAACTGTGGTGAGACACAAAAATTCCTGCGTGGTTTTATGGTCCGACCTGAGCCTTGAGGTTTGCACCTTCACGTTTTGCCTGCAGAACCGTGCAACCTTAGAAAACCACCAACTGTGCTAAGACTGAAAGAAGAAAACTT
>WEIS01046557.1:10786-52582 GCA_013389965.1 Todus mexicanus
GCAGAGTCCCAGTAGCAGCATTTTGGAGTGATTTTCCCTAATTACTTGAGAATTTCTGCAGCTTTTTTGAGAGAGGCATTTGTCCCCCTCTCCCCTTCTGTGCAAAGTGCAGGCCGCCCCTGACAGCAGGCAGAGCACTTTGGGCGGGCTCTGGTAGCAGGCTGTGGTTGCATTATTGACAACAGGGCTGCTTACATTAGTTTAAGCAATCCTGCTCCCCTTCCCATCCCCATTGTTTCCTTGCCCATGCTCCACACCACCAGCTATGGCAGCACGCTGTCTGTGTAGCACATGGCAAATGAGACCAGAGAACTGATCCAGATAAAAAGCAACTCAAGGAAAAAAATGTTTATTTTTCAGCTAGATTGGTTCCTGCTCTGGGTCACTGCACAGCGGGGAAACTCAGGGATGACAGTAAGTGCCAGTGTCTGTAAGCCGTCGGTCAGTAAAGGTCCTCACAACCACCACCCCTTTCTATTCCTTTGCAAGGTGGGTTAGACTTCGTTTTTCTGTAGAGCCCTTACTTTCACCCCCAAGTGTGGATTTCTCAACAGAGATGTGATCCAACCTACAGCAAGAGCTTGAGACACTTCCTATTTCTCAGAATAGCCTTGAATTGTTTGGTTACATCTCACAGTGCAGCTTGCTGCAAGGATCCTCAGGGTCCCAAAAAACAATAATAAAAAAAAATTAGGGGGCTGGACTAGATGATCTTTAAAAGGTCCCTGCCAATCGAAGCTATTCTACAATTCTACCTCCTGCAAATAGACTTGTCTATCTATGTGCCACCATCCAGCAACACTGAGCGAGAATAAATCCAGTCACAGGAACAACGGAGCTGTGTTATTAGCATGTTGCACACTCCATACTTAACTCTTTTCTTCTCAGCATGTTTTCTGGTCACAGGGATGCAGCTACTCTGCTCCTGGCTCTGGAATCAGTGACTTTTGGGCAGAGAACAGAGGGCTCTGCCCCATGCACCACCGCAGGCTGAAAACGCACTCAGTAAACCTCACAAGGCAGCCTCTTGCTGGGCTTCACGAGGCTTGTTTGCCTTGTATTGCAATCGGGCTAGTTTTAGCACCAACTGCTTCAGAACCAAAAGGTGTCATGGAATTTTAATGACTACAAATGGCCCAAACTTCTGTTTTATGTCTAATCTGAGCCCCCTACCCCCAAGACACCACCCCAGCAGCACCGTGCTCCCTTGCAACAGGCTGGGGAGAGGACAGACAGAAGTGAGTTAGTGTTGCTAGTTCCACACCTTTGCTACCTGCTGCTCAGCCTGGTTTTTCCTTACCTAATACAGAACATGTTAACTATATGTAAATACCATGGAGTCAGGCAACAGAAAACTGTAGGTAAATATCAAGTAAAATACTTTTGATCCACCTCCTCCAAAACATTCTAAATCCATGTCCTCAGGGTCTTTGAGACATGTATTAGTTGAAACACCTTGCTTTAGTGCTGGATGATTAGATTCCCACATTTTTCCACAGGCAAAGGAAGCATGCCCAGATATAGTTCATAGCAACTGTGCAAATTCATTGTAAGTAGTAGCCAGATGTTGGCAAGAAGAGACTGAAGAAAAGCACACGCTATTTTCTCATTTGAGTGTATAGGAAAATGGATCCTCCTATCCAGCTGTGAGCCTTTCCAGAGTACATCCCAGAGTACAGCCCATAGGGTTTGATGCCATTCCAGGCATGCTTCATGGGGAGTATTCCATTCAAAATAATTATCAACTTGAATAGAGTAAGTACCAATCTATGCAAAACCCACTTTGGCTACTGCCTGGGAATAGATTACAAAGCATATTTGGCTATTGTGTGCATGCTTGTAAATTTTAAAGTGCTGGGTGAGATCTCTGAGTCTGGAGAGCATCACAGGATCTTGAGAGTGCTAATGAAATGTGGAACCCAATTTTTTTCTACTTCTTCCTCCCAAAGGAGTCCCAGACTGTATTCAGTAAAAGTCACCACAGCTTCAGTGACTCCTAATAAATCTTACACTACCTTCAGATTTGGGGAACCCACACAGGAAAAACCTGCTCTCAAACTCTCATCTCCCATCTTGGTTGCATTACTTGCTCCTTGTGGTCTTTCCCTGACATTCATAATACTCCACCTCCAGTCCAGATATATCAGAGTAGTGCAGATCTGACTCACACAACATTGCCACCACACTGCTCTTTCTCTCAGTCCCTCCACTGTGGCAGCCTTTCCATCACAACGTGTAGGAGGGCCTTCAAGCTCCTCTCGAACCCCGATCTTTTTTATTCACCCACCAGATCTTCTGTTACACTGCCAATGGGATGCAGCTACCCACTTCACTCCTCCAGTGCTAGTTGCTTATTTTCCTCACTGGCCTGCATTTCCAGCAACCACCTTCTTGTTTCCATCTGCAATGCCTCCCCTCAGAACTGGCTTGCCTCTGCAGGTCTACACAGCGCCACCTCATTTAGACCCCTCCTGGATACCAATATCCTTTGCAGTGGCCATAATAATCTGCTGAAATCAGTCCCAGGCTTCTATACTTTGGTTTTTCTTGTGTTTTACTTAAGTGAATCAGGACATTGGCTTTTGAGGTGCATCTCAGTTTTAAAGACCCTGAAGGTAGATGAGACAACCTTATGTGTAGTTTAAACCCACAACATGCTCAGTGAAGACACAGTAGGTTAGAAATTTCCCTGCTGTGCTCTGAATACACAGGTGGTTGAAGTGCAAGTATAGATTCCCCACATATGATTGAAGTCTCAGTCTGAGCCACAAAGTTTTGAGACTTGGGCTGTGGTGTGATTATAAAATAAATCTGACTTGTGGTTCCCAGTGTTAAATCAAAAATGCCACAGTCATATAACACGAAGAAAGGATCCAGCATAAATTCGCTCTACCAAGTTAAATGCATTTAGAAAATTTAGACAAGTCCGTTTTACAAGGCAAGGTGTTGCAGAAGACCGGGTACGGTGTGCCTATGCCACCCTACTCTCCTACCAAATAATGTCCAACCACAACCAGCCCAAATCTGACATCACAGCTTGAAGTTGCGTAAACTCTGTGTTGTGTGCTCAGGCTGGTTTGACAGAAATGCAGTTGTGTGTACAGGGCTGATCCAGGTTAAATGGGGTCCATCAGTGTTCAGATCCACAGTGCTGGTGAAACTCGGGCCTTCAGACTATTGTGGGGTTCTTTCTTCCAGGACAAGACAAGATTTTCTGTATTTGCAGCTGTAAAAACTGAAGCACAGGGGTTTGTGTGGGTTGTAGGCAACTGAGACTCCAATAAGGCTGTTGGAGATGGCAACTGTAAATACTGCCAAAACCTTCTTCTGAGATGAGAACTCTTTGCAGGCAAAGACTGGCTCCTCTAAAGCACATCACAGACAACGAGTGAAACTCCCTGCCTGTAACAGCAGCATATCGCTAACCAGTCATAGACATGGGGAGAGTGGAAAAGCCCTGCAGCAGGACACAAGTAGAGCAGCAGGAGGGGAGCAGGTGGGATGGGGTGCCTGGGGCAAGGGGCATCGGGGTGGGGCAGCCAAAGGAAATGAGGCAGCCAGGGGTGATTGGCACTCAGGGAGGAGGTGATGCCTGGAGGTATGGGGGCTCCAGGGCGGGATGGAGCACCCAGGAGGAGTGGGGTGCCCAGGAGGGCTGAGGTGCCCCTTCTCCATTCCCTGCAGCATGGGAGAGGGCTGCAGAGAGGCAGGGTTTGTGGCTGCAGAGAAGGGAAGAGGTTAACTGGATTCGGGTACTCCCTTCTCTGTCGAACTCATTGATTCATTTTCACTGTTCCTATTTATTTCTCTCGCTTCCTTCTTCTCTCTCTTGCAGACTGATTAAAAACTCTTTGAGTTTGAAGGTTTTTGTGTCAAAACAGCTCAGCTGCCAGCTGGGTGCCAAGCAGTGAATATTCATGGTATTTAAATGTGACAGTGTGGTGGGGGCTAAAGGATGGGATAGTTAGCTCTTTTTAGATGGAGATTAGCTGCCTCTTTGCTCCTAATCACCACTGTTGTTGAAATATTACAGCTTCTGTTACAACTATTAATGTCCTAAATGAAGAACAGGCTCCTCTGAATAACATCAAACACGAAATGGTCACTTCCAATTTCAGCCTGTTTCTTCCCTCTTTGCTAATGTGTGTTTTCATCTTTAACTGGAGACCCGACTTGGTACCACACGGTTCAGCTTTGAGTCCTGCAGCAGATGAGGAGCAAGTGTGGCTCAAGGGAGCTGCCTGGAGCCGAGGGAGCGTTCTCCTCTAGGTCACTGGTTCAAGAGAAGTCGATAGCTGGCCAGAGGTTGTTATTTACCTCATGAAGATGGTGGCTGATCGTAGTCAGTACCAAGCTGCAAGTAAGTCCTTCATGGACGAGCTTTCAGAATCTGCTACGCTAGGTGAAGCCTCTGTTACCAACACAGGATGGAGGCAAGTAAAGTATTTTCTTGCACCTAGCAAGGGTTCCTGCACCTAGCTGAGGCCCACCACCAGCGTGGCGTGCAGGAAGGCACAGAGCTCCATTGCTCCCTGAGCTGGTACTTGTCAGGGACAAAATGAAAACTGCAGCCCTTGGTTCCACCAGGAACGTTATAACTAGTGAGGTAAGCTTGAGCTTTACTCAGATAAAACTCCCACTGAAGTCAGAGGCTCGATAAAATCTATTACAGGGCAGTGTGAGTTGGGCCTTTCACAGCAGTATCTGGAGGGAAGCCTGACGGAAAATACTTTGCAGCAAAAACTGCCCAGATGTCCAACGAGTATTTGGCCAGTTGGAACCTCTCCACATTCATCCACAAGTACTGCCCACCGTTATCCGAGAGCATGCCTGGCAGTGTGATGAAGAGGAGGGAAAACCCATGTGTGGTCCTTAGGCTCTGGCAAGAAATAGCAGAGCAGAACAGAACACCAGGCTATTGATTTCATGTTTGCTTTAAAAACAACCTAAGTGCATTCCTGGAGCAAGGCTGGTCTGGAAGCCTAAATAAAATAATATTCTTCAGCCTTGAAAACTGACACTAGACTTCAATGACTGCTTTAAAGCCCTGTCCCCCAGACTAAGACCTGCACATTTCCTAAGCCCTTGTCTACACACAAAAATGGTGCTACTTTAACTAGACCAGTGTAGCTAAAGCAACAATATCTCTCCCCTCTTCCATCCCTTTCTCCTTCCTTGCACAAAAACTGTTAAAAAGCACCCTAATTTTGACAAAATCTTCCTTACTGGAGGAAAATATATTTTTACCAATATGAAGCTTATTAGTATCAGCACATCTAAGTAGGACTAGGGATAGCATTACTGTTTTTGTAGCAAAAAATCACATCCATAAACAGCACACTTAGACTGTCTCAGAAGGGATGCACGGAGCAAACCCATGGAAAAAGGGAAGCAGAAGAGGTCTGATCCATCTTCCTGCTGACAGGAGTTACATGCTGCACTCCACAGAACACAAATGATCCTCTCTGAGATAGTCAGAGACTTCTCAGACTCTCACAAGGCAGTACCTGGTTAAAATGTGTGCATTTTTTATAACATATAGGCAATACCAGAGTATTCAGACCTTCCACAGCACAAGCAGATCAACAGAAGCTGCATGTTAACTGATTTTACTAGAAAACAAACAGAAAATCCCTAACCAACAAACAGAAGCCATAATGCATTCACAGATACAAACAGGCGATTTGAGCACTTGCTCTGTTAGAAATGTCAGCTTCCAGGGATAGTACCAGAAATATGTGGGCCTGGCCCTTTAAAATTCTTGCCTCTGAAGAATTGCATTGGCTAGCACTAGGCTCCAGAAGAAAAAGAAAAAAGAAATTACATAGGATATACATATATTCCCTTCTGGCAGAACATCAAGACTATAGATTTCGACAGATTGCCTTTGATATTCAAGATGTTTGTGGGCAATGCAGTTGTACAGGGAAACCAACACAGTTTCTCGTTGGTAACTTTATAAAGGCAGCCTGGTTTTAACAATAATAACAATAACACCAACTTTTGTCTTGCTGTTCTTAGTATTTTCCGGCATCAATCCTATTCCTGCTTAGGCTGAACACCTTCCCAAGGTTCTAAATAGTGTATTTTAAGCTTCACCAATTCTAATATTCTCATTAACAGTATCAAAGCCTTCAGATTTCATATCCGTTGAAGTTAGGACAACCTGAATTGCATTAGATTTTCCCTTGAACAGTGGCTGTTTTATTTTTTCTTAGTAAATCAGATGGCACTTAGTACATACTTCTGGAGGAAGAGAAAACAAAAGATAGATGGATGTGGCTCCTAGCAGGCAGCAGTTTGAAAACATGGCATCACATATATCAGCAGTCCCAGTCTGTTCTTTGACATATTGAAGTGCATCTTGCCTCCTGCAAGTTGTTTTGGGTTTTTCTCGAAAGTGTTCAGCCCCTGCAAATTCTGAGTTCCAAAGTTGTATGAAATGGGAATATCCCCAACACAGCCACGCTGAAGCTGCAAAGTGGCATAACTGTGCAGCCAGAAATGCAAGTATCCCCTTAATCCACTAATACTGGTGAAAATCAGTGTGCAAGCACTGTTAGCCAATAAAAACAAAGGTAGCAGCAACCTGGCAAAGTTCTTCTGGAACAGCCCCTCCTTGCAGGGTGTGGAGTCCCATGCTGCAGGGTTGGGCCACATCAGAGAGCTGCAGGTGTCCAGAGCATTCTGTCCCCAAAAGAAGCAGGTATGGTGAGAGCCCGTTGGCTAAACCACAGCAGGAAAGGAGCAGGTCTCCAGGTCAAAATGGAACACACATTTCAAGGGTAGACAGTGCATCACATTCCAGCATTCCTGCTTGTTAGTCAGGAACCAGGAACAAAATGATAAATTACACTGGGGGAACATGGGCTATGAAATTCCTAACACCTTTCCTTTCTGACACCAGTGATCACAGAGAAAAAACCATTGAACTCTTTGATCAATTGTCCTACCTCTCAGTAGCCTCACCGGAAGAAAGGACATAGAGCAATAAGCACTACTTCTCTTGGTCACACGTGTCTGAAGGCATCCTCTTTCCTTCATAACTCCATTGTTCTCTTAATCGAGGGTTGCTTACACTGTTAAGGAATAGCGATTTCTCAGCTACTGATTTGGAGCAGAATGAACTGAACAGGCATGTCCCTCTTCCTTTCACTGCTGCCATGTGATCTCAACTCTCTTCACTTTCTAGTTCACCCAAACCTCACTAGCAAAGTTGCCTTTCTCTGCTTCAAGTGTCACATCTTCCCTCTCTGCCCTCCATCTGTCCTTCCTCTTCAAAACTTTAGTGCTGACCCCATGCCCCGTTCAGTGCCTTCCCCTTCCTGCTCCCTACCTCCCTTTGTGTCCTTTCAGCTCTTCTGTCTTTATCATGCTGATCTCCCCTCTTCAGCACAGTCTGCACAAAGCCTTCCCTAGCTCCTCCAGGGGCACCACTTTTTAAAGCAATCCCTTCTCCTCACCAATATCTGTCCTTTATTCACATGGCTCTTGTGCGTTTTTTTCATCCACCTAAACTGGTAATGCAGACAAGTGCTGATTGGTGCAGACAAGTTTTCAGACCAACGGCCAAATTTGATTTATTAAATCATTGATAATGGGGATTTTTGTGCATGAGTGTACACTACAACAGACCTTCACAGTTGTGAAGTTGAGTCAGATCCCCACCATCCTGGTGGTTCAGGTAACCCAACTAACAAAGCCTTTCACATGCTATTTGGGTAGGTGGTATATGTCTTTTTATTCTGCTCTGAAGTCTGCTTCAGACTGGGTACCTGCCCTGCACACTTCAAGTACATCAGGCTGTTGGCTGAAGCAAAACCCAGCTCAGCTAAGAGAACTCACTCAGAGATCACTGAGCTCAGGAGGAGCATGGTGCTCCCTGCACTGGCCAAGCTGCAAATGGGCTCTGAGAAATAACCTCAAGATTCATCTCATTAAGTCCTATTTGATTTAGATCTTGCTATCTCTGAGACCATCTCATTTCTTTTCCAGCTTTCAGATATAAAAACCATTTGGATAAATTTGTTACCAAATGTCGGGCTACTTTCATATCTGATTGGTGCAAGCTAAACCAAGGACTGAGAGCACCTGATACAGGAAGGTTTTCCTTGAGAAGAGCTGGAGGTAACCAATTTTCTCCTAAAAATGAGAGCAGACTGAGAATGGGTGGTAAAAATACAATAACTCTCCCATTTCCCCACAGCTCAACACATCCAATTGTCTACATCCCTGCTGCATTCCTGCTAATTCTAGCGTTATGAATTCCCTATGTGCATCTCCAACGTCCCTGCTTCTAAGGATGTTATTCCAAAGTAGCTTACTTTCCCAGTACTCATTTTTAGAAGGATTTACATGATAAATCAGTAGATAGAGACTACATAAATGAATGGTTCCAATCATTCACGTCCACCATGTTTTGATTTTCTTGCCTTAATCACCTTGTGCATGTCTCCTGTCGATTGTCTGGCACGTTCCCCAGCACCTCACAACCTGTGAAAGGCCAAAGTAAGTGCTTCCTCAGTTACAGCTTATCTAAGAAAACTGAAAGGACTTTTAAAAATCAGAACACATAAAAATGCACTTTCTGTCTGGTCCATTCACCAGGGCAAACAAGGGTACACCTCACCCCCAAAAGCCCACCTGGGTAGCATGTGGTAGGAGGCATAACAGTGACAGAAGCGACAGACCTCCCTGACAGCTGCTTGTTTGCTGATATTGTTAGCGTCTGCTCTTCCCTGTGCATGAACCCTCAGGCCTGGCCCTTCCCTCCAAGTCGATGTTCAGATGGAGAATGACTCTCCATCTTAATTTTGCTCTTGCTTGCTCTTTCTTTTGATCAGATCTCTGTTTGGTTACTTTCTAAACCTTTTATTTCCATTTTTTAGCAGAGTTCATTACATCTTGTTATGGTTTTGTTCATTAAAACTACTTACACTTGCCGGGAGGAGGGGTTAACTTCTCAAGGCACTGCCTTGCTACTGATCTGTCAAGCAGCATCAAGCACAAGGAGGAAACTGAACACAGGATCTGGATTCTTTTCACAGAATCACAGGCCTGCTTTTCTTCAGGAAAGCAGTATCTCCAAATGTCCCCTCTGCCAGCTGGACCGACAGTCAGGCTCTGCAAGGAGCTCCGAGTGAAGGAGCCCTGCTAGCAGAGGAAGCACTTCATAATGGCACATTCCCTTAAAGCAGACCCAGCTTCAGGATCTAAACCCTGGACAGGATTAATTACCCAGCAAGCGGCTTGTTAGAAGCTTCGTTGGCACAAAGATAAGGGGAACTGTAATGGAATCAGCCAATTAACCAGCTGATGGTGCTGAACTAAACGTGACCCCATCATTAATTGTGGTTGTTTCTCAGCAGTTTTCTCATCACATTGGGTGCTCAGGAAAGGGGAGAGAGAGAGGGCTTATCCAGATGCTTAATTTATTTCTGCTCACAAACAGGAATCATGGGATATAAACTTGATGACAATTACATGGCAGAGCTTTAAATCTTATTACACCTACTCTTCCTGAAAGAGAAGGGAGATGAAAGTCCTGGAGCAGCAGAAAAGGCGGCCTCCTCGCACTCTTCAGCAGAGTAAACAGCTGTCTGATATAATGAAGCCTTCTTAACATAGTTTACCTGAAGCTAAATTTTCTGTATGAGTGGTGTGTGAGAGGAATTCCTCTCACTCTATCTGCCACATGGCCTGTGGCCCTTATGCACCCTGCAGAACTGAGCCGATACCCTCAAAGAAAGCTGACATGAAAAGCTCAGGATGGCCTCGAGCTACAACTGTGGATCTGGCTCCAGACTTCCCCCAAGTTCAGAGGTGTTTGAATCTCAGTCCCTTGCAGAGCTTTTGAGCCAGATGGAAAACCCAGGAATGAGTTTCCTTAAAGTTCAAGAGGGTTCGAGAGGTTTTTCTTTAAATCCATCTCTGAGGATGACCTAAAGCGGTCAGTGATGCAGAACAAAGGTCTGTCATCTTGTGGCTGCTTCCCTTATGGAAATGGTTGGACAACTCTTTGTTAGGAATTAATCTCACATGCTCCTGAACAGCTAACCTTTCCCTGGAGTAGGATTGTGATGAAACAGCATTGGTCACAAGAACAAGTACATTAATTGTGAAGTGTGGCCTCTTGCTTCCTGGAGGACATAGAGCCTGTGCTGGTCTAGCCACAGCTAGACCTGTAACACAGCCTCTGCTATACCTGCCATGGACTTAAATTCCATCTTCTTCTGGATCCTATCTGGCAGTAGCCAATGTGGTGGCTTAGAGCAAAACACAGGAGAGGAACAGGATGGAGATTATCCTAATTTCCTGCAATCTGGGGAATAAAAGCTTCCTGAGCTGGAGTTTGCATCTGCATCCTTGAGTTTAGCATCCCTTTCTAGACTTTACTTTCCTAAGTTTTCCAAACCCTTTGAACCCATCTATAATCATGCCACTGACTTGCATCCTGTGGCATTGAGTTCCAGGTTTGGCCATGCATCGATGAAAACGTAATTATTTTCACTTTGCTTTAAAACTTTTGCCTGATAACTTTGTTTCCTGTCCCCTAGCTCCCACGCTGTGATAAACAGTGAATAATCATTCATTATTCATGTCTGTGTGCACATTATGGATCTCCTAAGCTGAAGAGCCTGGTTAGTCTCCCTTTGTCAGGGAGTCATTTCATATCTGTTCCCTCTGTGCTTGTCACTCCTGAGTCACGGCTCCTCCAAATTTCACCCTGTGGCTGCTCCCAGGTCTGTTCCTGCCTCTCACTCCCAGCCAGAGCCCCATGTCACACTGCAGGACTCGTGCCAGCACCGCCACACTTTTTCTCATTCCACTACATCCTCTCTGGGGGACCAAGACTGCATGCAGCATTCAAGACGCATATGCACCATGGATTTATACAGCAGTATAATGATGTTTTCTGTTTTGCTGCCAGTTCCTTTCCCAACCATTCCCTCCCCCCACCTCCAGTTTGACTGATGCTGCACAGTTTTCCCTCCCAGGATGGCTCCAGATCTCCCTTCTGGGTGGTAATAGCTAACATACATACACTTCCACTTATCATTGTTTTTCCCCCCATTACTTCTACATTTATCAACATGGAATTTCATCTGCCAATCTGTCACCCACTCACTCTGTATCCTGCAGCTCTTTGTTCATTACAGCTTATTATAGCAATCTCACGGAAAAACAAGCTCATTACAGTTGAGAAACTCACGCCTTATTCCACTGACTGAGGGGCTGCCTGTGTTGGAGATGGTGCTGGCTGCTTGAATTTCTTCCCAGCTATTAACAGAGGGCCCAGTGTGCACTCCCATCCCCTACCCAGAGGGGCAGGACTGATTGAGGCTCCTTCATCAGCCAAAAGGGCAAAGGATCACATGCACAACACACCATTATTTCCCTACTGCTGGCAACTTTCTCCCAATAGACTGCTAATGGTAGTCACCTACCCAGACTCCTTTCCAATACTTCCCTTTTCCCAGCACCACTGCTTCTCAACAGCGGGAGAGAGATCAGCTTAAGCAAGACCCTTCCCAGCACAGCCCAACCTTGTACGCTAACGATCCAAGTGGAGCAAGGAGAAGCGAAGTGTTCTGGGCAAGGCTATCAATATCTATCATGACAGAGAGGTAAAAAAAACAGAGCAGGGAAACCCCAAACCTTACTGCAACAGATTCTTGGAGTTGTTACCATGGAAGGGATCAGGGCCAAGGGTGTTTTCTCCACCTGGGTACGCCATGCAAAAGCGCTTACCTCCCCCTCCCCCCAGAGAAGATTTGACTGTGTGGTACTCTGAAGAGGAATGACCTAATATTAGTGTCAATCCTGTTTTATAATTTTATCTCATTATTCCTGGTTATAGCCTCTTATAGCCATTTAATTGTTCCCCTCCCTTGTGGAACTCACACCCAGCAAGCACATGGACACATGTAATCTCGTTTTCTCAGGCCCCTTGTTATCTATGCTGCTTTTATTTACTTATTTTACCTCCTCACCAGTTAGCCTCTCTAGTCCTATGGTACATCTTGGTGCTTCCCCCTGAATCTTCCTGGTTTTATCTATACCTTTCTGTTGTGATACAGCCCAGAACAGAATGCAGTATATTTTTCTTGGAATCTCATCAGAGGCATTGTGGGGAACCAGTGCCTCCCTCAGCCGTGATTTCGTGCCTTTCCATATGTAGATAAGAATCTCATTAGCTACTTTCTTTTCCTACTATAACATGCTGTAGTCACACATGATATTCTATTTGCTGTTTTCTACCACACTCCTATTTCTTCTAGCATAACAGCTTTTCAAGCACTTCCACTAAATCACTATGGGCCAGCTGACCTAAACGGGGTCATAAATGCATCAGTTAAAGATTATGCCAAACAAAAGGCCAAAGTCTTCTTTAGGCTAGTCAGCCTTCTTCAATCTAGGTCAAATATCACATCACTTCTTGCTCGTATCACTAATCTTTGCGGTTTGGGGGGTATTTTTCTCCAAAAGAACAGACGTTACTCTTTCTTCTCTGGTAACTCTTGTGCATTTCTACTGGCAGAGCCCACGAGATTACTGCGTACTGTGCACCTTAAGATTCTTTCTCTCCTAGAATATTGCATTTCATTTCCAACTCTGTATACATGGACTATACATGGTATGCTGCCAGCCAGCAGCCCAGGTATGAGAATTCCTTTCCAGAGTGACTGGAAATGTGTAATTCAAACAAACCTGTGCCTGATTTTCCACTTCTCTACTTCTGGTTTCAGCGGCGGCCATGCCACTGTGCAGGCAGAGCCCAGAAGTGCTACAGCAAGGCCTGTGAGAGCCTCTCAGCAGCCCACAGCTGCCTGCAGCACACGCTTTCCGGGTTTCAAGTTTCATCCAGTCCCATACAGCAGGGCCAGCTCCTACAAAGCCCTTCCAGAACTGCCTCCTACAGTGCACATGCCTTTTTGCCAGCTGCTCAAAATGTTGCACAAGAGTCATGAGGATTTAGACCAAGATAACACGACTGATTTTTGCCTTCCTGTCCTTACCAGGAATGGTGGGAGGCTTCAGGGACACGGGAGACTTGTCTCATTGTGCCGCTGACTGCCTCTCTGTTGCCATCTCAAAGGATGGGATGTTGCAAGAGTCTTTTGCTTGCTCTTTGGAAAACTGGCATTCACAGCTGCAGAGAAGAGTTTGGTAGAGCCTCCTAGCCACACAATACAATAACCAGATGGAGAGCTGGCTGCAGTATGAAAGAAAAAGGGGGGAAGACAGAGGGGGGCAATTATCTAGCCAACTTCTTACCATGCTGGCCCTGAAAAGCAAACAGAGACTCCTTCCCAGCCTGTATCAGTTGCCAAAGATGTGCTTCCCCTTTTTATATTAACAAAACACCCCATCCTGTTCCCACAAGCTCCAAAACTTTGGGCTTGGGCTACAGAATAGACTGTGCAGGTTTAACAAAGCATGTGGGTTCTGTGAGTACTGGACAGGCAGTCATCAGAAGAATCAGCGACTTGCGGGGATGGCAGGGCAGGGCTGAGAATCCTAGCGAGTTGCCTGCAGGCTTTGCAATGAAAGACCGAATGGCAAAATCTACTTTCAGAGTGGTTATGTTTAAAAACAAGTAAAGGAGTCCATACAGATGGGTTTGTGATGCCAAACCTGGCTCTTCATAAACAATTTCAGCCAGAATAAGGCAGCAGAAGTGGGGATAAAGATGTCTTTACACAATCGTACACTCCTTGATCAGTTCTTAAGCTGTGAGGGGCTTCCTTGGTCTTTGTTGAGAGTTAGGGCCAGCAGGAATTGATCTCATTCATTTGTGACCTGCCAAAATCTCCATGAGCTCTTGCAAACTAAGCAGGACCTCAGCTATACTTGCTACACTGACAAGTTCCAGAGCAAGTCAGCTGTATGTCCAGGGAATCCCAGAGATTCCTGTCTACAACAACATTAAAATCCCCTTAACAAGAATTAGCATTGATAAGGCAGGTAGCAGGGCAATAGATTTCCTCCATAGATTTCCTTTGTTGTCTGCAAAAGGTCTGGTAGGTTTTCACACCTCAGCCTACCTCTTTAGTCTGCTCTCCATATCCATACAAAACCAGCACGGCAGTGTTCCTGCTGTTGGCAGCAGCTGGGGGAAAGCCCATGAAGTCTGCGCCACGAGGCTGTTTCAGGATCTGGACACATCACCTCAATCCACTCCATAGAAAGGCAGCCCCAACTGAAGGGAGGCCAGTGCTGGTTCAGTGTGAAGCACTATATATTTCAAACATCTGAGATGTCACTTGTCATCTCAAATTTACTGAAAAAAATGGTGGAGAGGGAACTTTGTCCTTGCAGAGTTGATGCTGTATCAGGCATTACATTATTTTCCAAACTTCGTCCTTCTTCCCTGCAGCTGACAGAGGCCAGCACCATGCACTATGCAATTCAACTACCTAGGCAGAAAATCATTTGGGCTCCCACCTGAAGCAGACAAATGTCATGCAGCCTGAGGAGGCTACAGGAGAGCAGAGATCTGGTGTTAAAGAAGGTACAGCTGTGCTCTTAAACTAAGCACCTACGTGCTGTGCAGCTGCACTGGGCAGCTTTCTCCCTGTGCTCCCTAATGTCCTCAGTGTGTGTGATTGCTTAGTAGCAACGAGAGGCTTCATCCCCTCTACGATCTGGCTCCTGCCCCCCGGGGGTTTAGAAGAACGTATTTAAAAATCCTCCCAGGAGCTCCCTCAAGCTCTCTGTTTACACAGCAGAATGGTGGCTTCTCCTTTGAAGTCAGGACTTAAGCTGTTCTGTCCAATTACAGAGAGACTCTGAAACTTGAGAGATCTCTGCTGTTGAAGGCGAAGCATGGAGGAAAAAAACCACCCAGTTGCATAGGTAGAACAATGCTACATCCAAACCCTAGAGTGTGCCTTAAACAGAAGGCCCCTGCAGCAAAATAGGACATATACAGTTACTCAGCCCCTATAGTCTTTTTTCATCATGCTATTTTTCTGCTCACCACCTCTGTTCCTTGCAAGTTATCACCAGCACTTAAGGACACTTGTTCCACTCTGTCTACTACAGAGGATGGAGGATAGTAGAAAATATCTAAATCCTAGTGAACTTCCCTAGACCGACAAATGAAAGCCAGAGTATTTCCATCCTCTCCAAACTGACCGCTGCCACGGGATATAACTACATTAACAGATTATACATTGAAGTTCATTTGAACTGATCAGTCACTAATGTTTCCATTAGAATAAAAGGAAATGTAATGGCACTCCATTTCAGAAAGGTAGTAACAGTTTTAAAATGATTCTTCAGTAGTTCTTGTGTTTCTAAGAGCTGGACACTGCTGCCCCAGTGCCCCAGCTCCTGTGCAGGTGTCACAGCTTTTTACTCACCCAATCCTGCAAGGAGGACAGGATGGAAGAAGAGATTTGGGGCAAGGTGGGACAGCAATGTTTGCTCCCTGCCAGAGTACCTTATCTTTAAACAGTGTAAGGTTTCCCATGAGCAGGTTCTTACAGTGCTTCACACGACAGAGTCCTGAGCCTTCCTGAAGCTTTCAACCCCCACTACCAGCTGTTTAAAATGGGACACTACCTCGACTCCTTTCCTGTCACTAGATAGTGTGATGTTTTGGCAGTTGAAAGAGGAGGCAGGAGGTGGAGGAAAGGTGAGAAAAGACTTTGGGAACTTTCCCAGCACATCAGAAATAGTCCCCTAGCAGCAAAACCCCACAGCTGACTGGTCCCACTTCACCTTGAGTGTGTGAGCCAAGCGGGGAATACATTAAATAGAACGTGGAAAGTAGCACATTTGAAACAAGCTGAAGGACATGGGTCTAATCACAGCCTGGAAGTAAGTCCAGTCCTTTTCTCACCTGAGTGTCCTTTGCAAAACAGAACTGCTGTCTGTCGGCTTGATGCAATGCCTGTCCCCTTGGCTCACTCCAGACTGAAAGGCTAGCGCTTCAGTAAGCAGATTAAGAACCTCAAACAACAGCTGTATTTGTTCTCTGAATTAAAGGCAAAATAATTATAAGTGATTGTTTTCCTGCAAGTTAAGAGACTAACTGCCTCCTCTCCTCCTGATTTCCAATTTATTCCCTGAATAAGTACATTGCAGCATCAACAGCAATGAACTATTGCTGCTCTGATCACAATGATCTTGCAAACATCATAACATTTATAAACTGTTATCTGTAAATGACTTAAGGGAAGGGGGTCATAAATCCCATTGAAAGAAAATTCCTTCCAGTATTATGTACTATTCAAATGGTATAGGCGAATAATTAGACCTGATTAATTAAAAGCTGCAGGGCGCCAGTGGAAGAAACTAATGTAGGTCTTCTCTGAACGTTACCCAAAGTTTTCTGCATTATTTTCAAAGACACAACCCTCCACTGCCCTGGCTCCATTTGCTCCAGACCAAGTGGCACCAGAGCAGGATTCTTGTGGCCACGTTCCTTTTGCCCTGCAGAAAATCCCAGGTATCCTCACACCACCATGCTAGCACAATGTCCTAGCATGGGCTCATCTACTCAATCTAAGGGATTCTTTGCACATACAGCAATGTGCTACAGCTTAAATGCTTCGCCTCCTCAGTTTCTAACCAAGAATCATTACATTAGCAACAGAAAATTATTATAACAGCTTATGCTCAATGTCCTGTGACACAGAGAAATGTAATCCCTGTGTAAAGGTAACTAAGTTGTGGCTGATCTAGGCACCCAGTCCAGATCCCATGGTGGACATAGCTGCAACACCATCTTCCTGACCATGGGTACAGCTTGGGATGCATGCCTGCCACAGCAAAAACACCACGTAAGTGTAATGGTATTTATGTGGCTGAACCAAGGTGTGATGTTGAGATTTTTATGCGAATTTTATGTCCTTGTGTTTCCAGTTTCAATGTGGCTTGGGCACCAAAAACTGCAGTCAAACAAGACAGTGCCACAGACAGCCTCTACAGGCAAGATAAGTATGATTTGATGGAAGCAAATGAAAATTACCCCAGTTCTCTCAGAATGTTTCTTCTATAATCACTCTTCCCTCTTTCCCTTTCACCCGCTGGACCAAATCTCTGCCAAATCTCCCAGGGGTGTTTGAGGACTTGGCAACAGCTTCAGGAGCTGAGGCATTCAGGATTTGATATTAGGAGCAGAAATTACTGCTGTGAAATCTGAGACAGTTTTCACACACGTGGCAGAAGGAGAGGAGTACAGACAGAGAGAAGTGTTACCAAATCTGCAGTGTAAGTCATTCTCCTCCTGTTTCTAAGTTATAATCACCAGCTTTCCAGCTTGAATATTAAGCACAGAGCAGCAGAGTAGCAGTGAGACAGCTGCAGTGACAAATTTTTATTCCTTTGTTAATGGGGTGGATGCATGTTACCCATGTGTAACAAATACGTAACTTACCACAGCCACCCTCTCCCTTGAACTGAGCCTGCCCACATGGAGGGAGACCCAGGGACTGTGCCTGAGGTGGGGACCCTGCTGTAGAGAGCAAATAGCACTAACAGTGCAGATGCTGGACACCTTCTTAGTGGGTCTCCTGGATCACAAACCACAGTGAAGTAACTTCTGCTGGGGTAAAAGAGGCTCGTTCCTTTGCTAGAGGCTTTTCTGCTCCTGCTCTTATATATGTGAATATTATGTATATATATAGTCTTTGTTCTCCAGTCTCCAGAGAGTCTTTCTCAAAAATGCCAGACAGAAACAACAGCTGGTTATCCTGCCGCACTTGAGCAGGCAACAGTGCTCAAAATGACTCTCAGCTCTTTGGGTTTCCCTGAGGTTTTTCTTTTTAACTGTTGCAGAAAAGGATCCCCTGTATTAAAGTTAAAGCAAGACTAATGTCAACACTTCTGTTAGAGTAGTACTATCCCCAGCTAGCTTGGCTTTAGCTCACTTAGAGCTCCTGTAAGAACTGTAAGATCTATGTTTTCTCCACCTGCATGTATTTCTGATGTTCAACAGCGTATATCCTCTCCAGTGACACTGTGGTGAAATCCCAAGAGCTAGTGATCTTTGTGTTCTTGGGGATAACTGACTGAAATCTACAGTTTATTTACACCCCCTGTAATTCTTACTTGTTAAAAATCTAAAACCAGTTTCTTCTTCTCTCTGCTGTCACATAGAAAGATCAGACACATCTGAAGAGGCCACCAAATTAGAGAATTAGCAATTACATGGATTAAAAAGTTCCTGCCCCAGAAGAACAGAAGGTCCTCTTGCTGTTTCTTCTCAAGCCGTGTTGCAGCTTCCTGCCTCCTCAGTTGTGCCAGAACAGAAGAGTTCATAGACTGTGGTGCAAATCGGGCACAGAATGGTCTGGTCAAAAAACAGCACTTTTTTTAAAAAAACTTTTTTTTTCCCAGTTCTTTTTCCACAATGAAGTGTGTACTAGAAGATGAAAGTGACTGTTTCCTTTGGGATAATACCATTTCACTACACTACTGTTAGCTTGCCACAATACCAAACTGAAAAAAAAAATTCCACCGATTTATTTGAAACTGTTCTTATGTCCAGAGAGACAGCCATCAGAAAATACCAGCTACACATTCAGTGCAAATCTTCTTTGGGAAAGGACTCCAGAGCTGGATTCTCAGTCTTGAATGGCAGATCCCAACATCTATTTTCATCCAAATCTGCTACAAACTGAATAGTAGCTCCTTAAAGCAATAAAACAAATGCAAAGCTTCAAGCTTAAGCCCCTTGGGACCCTAATGGTGATGATTTTCCCTGTACAAATGAAAAATAGAGTATGACTGGTCTGTCTCCAGTGCCAGGCAAGTGTCCTACACTAGCAGCCCCTGTGCCATGACTGGGGCCAGCCTCCTTCTCCCAGACACTTCAGAAGGGAGTCATGGGCTGGATGGCGAGTGCAGGACAGGCAGAGCTGCTCTTCCCCGGACACTCTCAGATCAAGTGTGAGGAACAGCATGGACTTGAAATGCAGTGAGGAAAACCAAATTCCCCAAAGTATGAATGCACTGGGTAGACGGGACTCTATACAGAGATGAAAACAAGGTCACCACATCACAGCTGAAGGACAGAGAAGCGTTGGTCAGATGAAGATCTGACAGAAGCAGAGGAGTATTCCACTCCCCCTTGAGAAAGCCTAAAGCAAGAGAGTATGCTGAGGACAGGGCTGTTTTGCCGAAGTGAGCAGAACGGCATTAAAACGAGCACTCCTTGCCTTTCTAACAGTGTTCAGGACACAAAAAGTTGATAAAGTGAAATATATTTATTGTATCTGCACTGTTAAAGTTCATAGACTGTTAAAGTTCAGATGGCATAGACTGGGCAATCCAGAGATTGTTTGACCATCTCTTAAATCCTATAATGTGTCCCAGGAAAGAAAGCTCTTGAGCAGAAAAGTCTGAGGCCACCGACAGGAAAATGAAAAGCTGTACCATTTTCTGAAGGTGATAATGAAAAGTTAAGAGTTTTACAGGCACTGAATTTTGTCACAGTAAAAATCAAGAAGCTTTGTAAAATGAAAAGAAGTCTCATTGCTGTGTGCTCTGTGGCTCTTACTGAAATAAGGACTCCAGTTATTTGTCTGGGGGAAGGGAAGGCACAGTTACTCAATTCTCCTGCTGTGTTTGCTTAAGAAGTCCAGGGCATGTGATGATTTGATCCTTTCCTATTTAATGACTCTGAATTTCCCTTTCCTCTAACACTGTAACCAGCCCCCTTGCCAGCTCCAGTATTTGTCAATCTGTTCTTCTGAGGCTTGCAGTGAAAGGACCCCTGATAGGTTGGAGCAACATAGAGTTGTATAGATGTTTTTGCAACCGCTGCATAGACAACAGGGCCCTGCCACCCGGCTTTCTGGCTCATCAGCCTTGACTAGGTCTGTCACCCTCTATTGACCAAAGACAGAGCCTTGGGAGCGGAGAGCATGGAGACTATACCGAGCCTTTTCTTGTGGAGTATGCAAACATATGGAACACTGACAGAAGGAAGCGAAGGGGGATGAGTAACCCCGATATGTTGAAAATAGAGGCAGATTGTACTACAGTGTACAAAGAGCTGGAAAGTGTTAAAAACCTCAGCATGGAGAAGTCCTGAAGCAGATATCGCCCCAAGACAGGGCACAGACACCCATGTGTGGACCCAGAAAATGCAGGTGAAACCTTTCTGGCAGGTGTGTGATGTAGATGATAAGGATGACTTACTGCCATAGAGACAGAAGTGCCACAAGCTCTGGGACACATGCTGTTTTCATCCCCAAGTACACCTCTTCAACTTTGTTGTAGATCTATACAAACACCTTAAATGTAGCCCAGAAAGCTGCTTCCATTGAGATAGGTCTCTGATGGCTAAGGTCTCAGTAACCTGGCTTTAGCCTGGGAACATTAGGTTCACCTCCTTCACAAATGCCAGAGTGGCTTTTCAGCACACTGCAAGAAGCAAATGCTCTTACATTGGCAAATGGAAAAATATTAGGAGCTTTGTAATGAGTTCCCATACAACAGCAGAGCAGCAGCTTTGTAATGAGCTCCCAGACAACAGCAGAACACCCTGATCATATTCTTGCAAATTATCTGCAGTCATGTGCAATCCCTGTGCAGATACCACCAACCCGTACATGAAGCAAGCAATGCCTAAGTGTGAAGTTGTCCCAGGACAGAGCCCCCAAACCCAGGATTGACCCTCCAGGGCCCCCCGTGCTGAGGGCTGGTCAGAAACGTGCTACGGTACAGGGACCGCGCCACGACTGGGCAAGGCTGAGGCGCAACAGAGAACAGTGAGGCTTTCTGAGCACACAGGAGAGGTTGAGGAGGAAAGACAAACCATGAATTAAGGTAATGCACCTTGAAGGCACTCTCCGCAAGCAGTTATCAATAATAAAGCTACTGAGGATAAGGGGGATTTGAGTGGAATTTGCAGCACTGAGGTAAGGTTAACCCAGCATTCTGGATCTGTGCTCCTGGGGCATGTGCAGGCTGATGGGATCAGCTCATGCAGAAACAATTGCTTTCTAGCTCTCCTCCTTTTAAGAGTGAGTCTTTCTGACTCTCGGAAACTGTAGATAAATTCTCATCAGCAACAATGATATCAGGAATTAACACTGCAACATATTTGAGTCCCTGGATCTCATTGTATTAAACACGACTCTGCCTCCTCAGCACATTGGTTGCTCAGCAGACTTGGCATAAACAATTGGCATTGAGGGGGTGTCACAGTAGGGTATCTTGTTACTGCTCATCAAACATTAGCAGCTTCCACTGTGTGCCACAGAAACAGGGAGAAAAGTGGCTCATCTCATCCAATTCTCATGTGTGATTGTATCAGCATTTTTCCGAGATGCAGTTAGCTGGGTTCTAGTACAAAACTGTCACTCCACCTTTGAACAGTTGATAGTAACATTTCACCTACCTTCAACAAGAGAGACACTTGCTAGAGATTAAATCATACACCCTGTCACCAATTTTAAAGTGAATGAAGTAATAAACCCTGCAACTCTCTGGCAGTAAACAGCATGGCAATTAGCACAGAAAAGTCACCCTGAAATACTCCTGTAAATGAAATGCCTGGGACCTCCCCTCAGACTTAAAAACAAAACTGTAAGAGACAAGAGGGACCAAGGACCTTCCAGCGACACTTTCCCACCCTTTCCACACAACCCTTTCCCTACAGACACAGGAGCTGGAAGGAGAGCCCTGGGCCCTGCCATAGAAACCCTTGGCAGCACTCTGTGCTGCAAGCAGAGGAGAGGAAGCTTCCTGTGAGCTACCAAGGGACGAAGACTCCTTTGGTTTTGTGGAGGCACATGTGGTACCTTGCCAGCTCCCACACATGCTACAAGTGCTGCACTGATTTTCCATCAATCAGATAAATCAACGCCAACAACAGACTTAGACCATAGCTTCCCACTGACCCTGGCTCTGACAGCCCAGCACAAGCACAGCTCACTTTGTTTCCCCTCACAGTGTACATGGGGCACTAGATGGTATCTCGTTCTTATGTCCTCTGTCTTGATTCTTCCCGGTGAATGTTGGTTTTTCTTCGCTTGTTTGTTTGTTTTCTTTTTAAAAATCAGCCTGGACCCATGCTAGACTTCATGCTTAACACTGAAGAACTATGGGATGTTTCTCCATGTTACCTTGACGTGAACTACATCATCTTGACGCATTATTTCTTCTACTCTTACTATTTCCAAATCTCACTATAATTGTCAGCTGCTGAACATACTTTATATGCTTAATGGCTTCAGAGTGAGACAGGAGAGAAGCTTCTAAATATGGGTCTAGAAACCGCCTGGGAAATGAAGTCGCTATTTTACAAACCAGTCTGAGCTTCTCTAAGTCCACAGACTTTTGCCTTCGCACCAAAAATATGGAAAGAAATAACAGAAATTAGCAGTAGTGACTGGGTTTATGAAGCAAATTCTAGAAGCTGGAAGCAGGCTTGCTGTGCTGCAGTGGAGTGACACTCTTTGAGGACACTATTTCTGATTTATAACATTTGCCTTTGACACTGCAACAAATTTTAGCTCCTAAAAATTGTGGCTAGTGTCTGGCAAAACCGAGTCTGGCAGCAAACATCTGAGCGGAAAGAGCAGAAAAGTCTTCCCACAGAGTGTGTCATGCAACAAAGCTCCCCAAACTAGAGAATGCATCAGAAACTTGTATGAAGGATTGGGGTCTTGCCAATGCCCCTTTCATATGGCATCTAAACCCCTTTGCCTTCACATACAGAACCTGTGGTTCAACCCTCTGGTGCTGAAGGAGCTGAGAAAACAATCAGTGAGGCAAGGCTGGCCCCAAACATCCCTCTGAGCAATGTTCAAGAAGATAAGAATCAATGAGATGGTTGATGGGCACTGCAGACAACAAGAGGGAACAGTATGTACACTACACACGGATGTAGTCTGAGTAGTAAAGCACTTGTCAATGAGAGCGGTTTCTCCTCATCTGCTATTCCCTACTTCTATTCCTGCTCCTGTTTCCCAGCTCATTCTTTCACAGCTAGCCATAGCTAGCCCTCAGGCTACCTGCCAGCAGGCCATTCTCATTCACAAGGAGCTAAAGGAAAGGCACAAAGCCAGCCAGTCAGAGGCATATTAACCAGGCTTCACAGGCAACAAGTCCCTTTCTGCCCTCCCTGAGTCCATTCAGGACATGGATTCTTGCTATACTGAGAAAGACCTTGGATATTTCAAAGCAAAAAAGGCATCTGTGCTTGCTTTTGTCTGGGGAATTAAGCACCAGTTACGTGTTTGTCCCAGAAGATTTAGTCAACAACAGCTTTAGTGAACAAAGAAACACAAGCCAACCTGGACTGGAATGGGCTGGAAGGAAAGCAGATCAGGTTTCCAAGGCGGAAGCCATCATTAGATGCTGCAAAGTGCTCTCAGAGTTTGGAGCTGAACTCAATATAATCAATGCCAGCTGTTCCATCAGCTTCAATAAGATGCTTGTCAGGCCCTTTGAGAGCAAACCATAAATTGGCACCTGTTCTCTCTTCCTGAAAGCAGCCGATGCTCTCTTTCCCTTCTACACAACACAGGTTCTCACTTTCTAATGGATATTGGGCTGATTGCTGTGTTCTGATGGCAACTGATTGGTAGGAAAACCTAACAAGAGACAAAATATGAAACCCTTGCTTTCCGTGCTGATTATTTGCAAGTGAGTTGCTGAGACTCAGGACTTCCAGTAACTCACCTGGTGTTCAGCTTTCAAGAAGCATCAATGAGTGCAATTCTCTCTGCCACACAGCAGCATTGAGGGTACTGAAGATGAGAAGGGTGGTATCAGCAAGCTATCCAACCAAAATTGGTCGGTTTTGAGCATAATTTTCAGGACACTTAGGCTATTCTGTCTTTGTTACACGTCATGGAGTAGCCCTGGTCCTTCCTAAGTAGGACACACTGCCTGGCTGGTGCAGAGCTTCCATGCCCTACACTCCAATTTCCCTGCTGAGAGAAATGCCTGGTACCAGAGTCTGGGTTCAAGCTAATGAGTATGCAATATGACTGTCTGGGCCTGTGAGGCTGGAGGGGAATAGTATGGGTACACTGAGTCACCCAGGACACAGAAAAGTAAAAGCAACATTCTTTGCTTGAGCTGCAGAAGCACAGGGACAGATGTTCGGCCATGCTCCAGTTTCCCTGTGGCACAGAGAGTTCGAAATGCAGTCAGATCTGCACTCCTGGGGGAGAAACCGTTAGAATGGTGCACTGCAGTAAGTGGCTCTAATACAGTGTTCGACACTGGCGGTGCTGTGTGGTTGGGGACAAAGAAGACTACATGAGGCAGAAAGAACCAAGCTAAATCACCTCAGTAAAATCCAATCATTCCTGGATTTGCAGAAAGAGCTTTTCAGCCTTGGTTGTGATAAGGAGTGGTTTACAGAGTCATCCTGACACTGTTAAATGACACCTGGATTCGGCAAAATGCTACAAACAGAAGCCCTGCCTGTGAAATTTCTCAGCTTCCAACTACAATATCGCTGAGTTCCTTCCCAGGGCGTTCTCACTTGGATCCTCATAACAGCTTCTGTGACTGCCTTTGCATACAGTCACAGCGATTTAGGCACCAGGTCTATTGAGTGTGTCATAATTCATGTAACTTGAAAATTTCAACCACCATGCACGTTTACAATGTTTGTACAGCACTGAAAAGAACAAATTAGACAGGCAACTTAGTTACATATACAATTATACAGACCACTTAGTTACATATACAGATTATATTTGATATTTGAGCTAGGAGGACTGGGCAGTCTGGGTTAGAAAGGCCTCTGAAGAAGGTAAGTGTTCCTCTGGTACTCACTGATTTGGACAGAAGGGTGCATGAAATGGATCACCCTTCAAGCCAAGGCATTCAATAAGGACAGAACAATTAATAGGTATTCAATTGTATAATTTAAGGCTAGCTTGCTCTTCCAAGAAGTTTTGGCACTATATAGCTTAGAAGTCACTAAATCTTGTTTTTTAATCTCTTAATATGAGAAGGCCTTAAAATCTTTTGCATAAAAAGCTTTCTGCTATTCCTGGGCTCTTTGCTTTCTCAAGGCACACGTCTGCTGCTGAGCCTTGTGCCAGGGAAGGAGAACTAAGAAGAGCATACATAGCAAAGTGCCAAGTGCCATATCCAGAGAAAAAGCTGTTCACTGATAGGCATGAAGCAACTCATATGTGAGGTGGCAGGGCCCAGCTGCTGTGCCAGCTGCTGAACAAACCCTCTTCACTTCCCTCCCTTCTGCTGGGCTGCCTGCCACATGCTGCGCTGACAACGGCTGCATTGCCACATCCAACACTTCATTCCATGCTTTGAAAGTTCAGTCTAATTGAGTGACAAAGCAATTCTGCCTTCCATCTCCGCAGAGGATTTTACTCTAAAGACCCTTTCATCTTCTGACCTTCTCCTCTCTGCCCTTCCTGAAGCATGGCTAGTCCAAGGCTCAGAAGGGCACAGGAAGGGGCATCTGAACCTTTCCAAAATCACGTCATGTGCTCCCCCAGTCTGAAGCCTGCTAGTGAGTTCGGTACTTAGGGGAAGCCTCTGGATGAGAACCTGGGGAGGGAACCACCAGCATATAGCCAGGCTCCCTGGGAAAAGCCCAGCTGCTCCACCAACATAATGCCACCCAAGAGACATCACTGTCCTGCTTATGGCACTCTCCGTCAAAGAACAAACTCTTCTCATGTTCTGAAAGCAAGCTCTGGGTTACAACCTCTTTGACTGATGCTGCTTCCCAAAGGCTAAATATTTGGATCAGGGCCCTTTTGCACAAACACAAAAAACCCATGACCTGCAAGGTCCCTTCCCTTGCCTGCTTCCAGGCCAAACACAATCTAAGACAAGGGTAGAACAGAAAGTGGAGATGGGAAGGAGAAGGCTTCCAGGAATCAGATAATGTTACTCAGGCTGGACATACTGGTGAGTGTTACCTGAGTCACTTGTCCAAACGCTTAGTTCTGATGAGGCAACTTCTTAGAAGCAAAAAGAGTAGTAGGAGTTTGCGGGTTGGTCTCTTCTCTCAGGCTGCCAGTGACAGAATGAGAGGACACAGTCTTAAGCTGTGTCAGGGGCGGTTTAAACTGGATATTAGGAAAAACTTTTTCACAGAGAGAGTGATTAGGCTGCCCAGGGAGGTGGTGGAGTCACTGTCCTTGGATGTGTTTAAGAAGAGGCTGGATGATGTACTCAGGGACATGGTTTAGGTGATGAGATGATATTGGATAATAGGTTGGTGATAGGTTAGGTAATTGGTAACAGGTTGGACTTGATTATCTCTACAGTCTTTTCCAACCTTGTTAATTCTATGATTCTATTCTAAGTTTGACAATAATTTTAAAATACAGAACCATCATGAAGAATTTAAATAAGAGGAATGTATAGTCCTTAAGTATATCACTCCCTGAATTTAGTATTAATGCTAATTTTGCGAGAAGAACAGTAGATCAATCCCTCTTACACTGCCTTGCTTTCACAAAATTTAAGTTTTATCATTCCTATCACCTCTACAGATTTCTTCCTGCAGTTCTGTCACCCCTTTTGCCATATGCTTACACAGAAGAGACAAAAAACAGTAGAATTGTATAGCCATTGTGACTCCCAGAGAAGGATGCCCAGTGTTATCCCCTTAGAAGGCCTGTGTTTTCCTTCCTGTTCTGCCCAAATATCCTCTCCTTCCTCTCATAATCCCCTTTTCTCATCAGTTTAGGAGAGAACAGTCCTGTGGTTGCCCACAACAAAGAACAATCAAGCAATTTCTGAGACACTTCCCAGTTGGGCTGCCACTGATCCAGTATGTGGTGTTTTCCTTTCACAATACACAGATAACGTCAGGAAGTGTTGGGTGGGTTTTTTTAAACAACTGTCAAAATGTCCTGTTAAAATTATCATGCCAATGTGAGTGATTCCTCTCCATCTCCTTGAAAGTCCCCTGCTATGTCAAACTGATGCGTTCTTTCTCCACCTCTACCCTAACTAGCACTATCCACCCTGTAGATCATCCATCCTCCAAGACGTCCCATCTGTTCTGCTGCCTTCACAGAGGGGGAGGAGGAATCCGTTGCTTGGGCAGCGCGTAGTACACATGGCAGGAATAATAGCCCAGTGTTCCCTGTGTCTGTGAACAGCTCAGCACTTACAGCTTCTCCACAGAGGAAGAAGGGGCTGGTGCCATGTTCCTTCCTATGCTCAACATGCAAGTCAAATACCATTACACTATTACAACCTGTGCAATGGTCCCAAAAGGGAAGGCAGGAGTAGCCTGACATCAGCTATTAGACATGACTAGGAAGTATTGTGAACACCATGTTAATTCCACACCAGAAGTGGCTTCTTTTCCACTAAAGACATTATAGACTTTATGCTTTGCAAACCTCTATGAAGAAAAGCGCAAGATAAATATAGGTATAAACTGCAATACATCTTTATATTTATGTCTTATGCAGCACTATATTCATTGCCTAACAGGTATGTACACATAGATACATATTTAATATCATACAATGATAAATATTAGAGACGGAACCAACCGATGCATACAAATTACTTTTCTCTTGCAATGAATTTAATTATCATGTGGAATGCAAGGGTTCTTTTTATTAGCTTATACCCTCCTGGAATGTGGATTTTAGTCTAAGAAGCAATAGAAGTCTCTGTTCTCAGGGCGTAAGGGCTATTTTGCTCCTCATACTTTATTCCGCATAAGCATCCAAAAGGAAACCATCTGGTCTGAAAGATGACTATGCTATCAATTATCTGTGAGGATGCTCTTCCAAGGGAAGTTGTCTCCTTTCAAGCTTTGGCTAGTTTGTTTAGACAACTTTACCCGTGGAGAATTTTCTTTTAGGTGCCTTAAGAGCGTAAAATTTCAAGACTGAATATTTGTGAAATAATAAAGTTTGAAAGGTCAAACAGGAAAGCGAAAGGCAAGCTGGCTATAGACTGTGCTATCAATAGCATACATTGTTCTGCTGGAAGTCACTAACTGGAAGGTATTCAAATCCCTAGATAAGTATAGTGAGAATGCCACAAAGAGATGCCACCTGATAAGTTTATGGAGTGCAGAAGCCAACAGGGTAGATGGGGGACCAACAGAGGAAAAGCAGAAACAAGGACTGTGCGCCTACATGCACCACAGGAAACTACTCATCCACAAAGAGTAGGAGTGCCTATAGGCGCAGCAGCCTGGAGACTGCTCCTCTCTACAAAACACAACCAGTCTTGGCTCAGGTAGCTACAGTCACAGCTGAATGATACCAGGGAAAAGAGTACTGCATCTGTAGTATTGACTACTGATGTCTCAATATCTCTCCTATCCTCTTCTGAAATACTGGGAGGCAAAGTGCGATGGACAAGCACAGCTGGCTTAGCCAGGCTAGGTAACACTTTCAGAAAAAACACAGAAGTTTGAGATCAAGAGTCAACTTTGCATCATGTCCAGGGTGTCATACCTGCCTGTTGGAAATTCTGCATTATTGTCAGTATACCACAAGCAATATAGTGGTGAATATCTTCATCTATTAGTAGAATAAACAATGCCTCTTGGTCTGAAGGTAGAAGGATTTCTGAGAAGTGTTCAGCTGAGAGGAAGGAATTGGTTCTCAAGATGTGTTTCTGATCTGTCAA
The DNA here is from genome assembly GCA_013389965.1 of Todus mexicanus. Classification (NCBI taxonomy): domain Eukaryota; kingdom Metazoa; phylum Chordata; class Aves; order Coraciiformes; family Todidae; genus Todus; species Todus mexicanus. The sequence goes on from WEIS01046557.1 coordinate 39,359, forward strand.
GTCCATTTCTCAGTTTGCACTTGGGCCTCCCATTTAATATTTAACTGCTTGATTTTATATCTTCAGAAAACACTGTTATGAGGGTAGTTTCCTGAACAGACAGTTGTTGCATTCTTTTCAAATACAGTTAGAATAACCTCCTTCAAATTTATAGTAATTCTGATCTCTTTTTTGCTTGTTTGTTGGGGGTTTTTTTGTCATCATGCAGCACAGTCTTCAAAACATCAATAGCCAAACTCTTCTAGTTGAGATGAGTAATCTGATTTTTGGCAAATACTTGCATTCTCACTCTCCACACATCTAAGGCACTCTATTAAAACTGACTGATGCTACTGCCGTCTTGTTCACTACCAAGTGGGTTAGTCAGCTGCAGCTCAGTTCCTCCAAAGTAGGGTGAAAAGCAAAAGTAAAGTGGCATGTGCTTAATGGAGCCAGGAAACTATTAACTACCTCTAACTAGTGATATGTTTTTATACCTGCAGCTGTTAGTTTCAGCTGCTTCTCATTCTTTCATCTTGGAAGAACTTCACTGCTCCCATCATCTTAGAGAAGTCCTGAGCAGGACAACTGCAGCTTGATAAACCCTCTTAAATCTTCTGTGATCTACAGCACCCAGCATTGACACTCACAGCATGATGAGATGCAACACCCATAGCAGGCAGAAACTATCTTAGTTCTGGAATGACACCAACTCATAGGATCACCTTGGGAAAGTCAAGCCATCCCTCCCCACCTGAGTTTTCCCAGCCGTAAGATATGGATAATAATGTTCTTTGACGTTTATCCAGATCCTTTGATAGAGGACAAAGAATTAAAAACATTATTCTTGACTGTGCACTCTTCAGGACATGAAATGCGTCCTTGGCATGGGAAATCCTTTAGTACACCACAAGTGCTAACACTGCCCCAATGAGAAAACAACAAAACTCTGCATCAACTTATCATTACCAGCACTGGAAAAATACACACTGGTTGCTGATACACTCTTGGACTCTGGCAAGTCTGTGTGTTATTATTGAACACAATCGCAAATTGCTTTGAGTTCAAAGAATTATTCAGCACTGCTCAGGGTTATCTAGGAGGCAAGCCAACCTCCGGCTATATCACCCTGTGTCCTTGGGAATATTCCTCTGGTTTGATCTGAAGCTGAGTGGATCGTGAAGACACACAGCTGGGTTTATGGACATCATCTAGCACTATAAGTACTCTGATCAATGTATTTTACTTGCCAGGGAGAGTTCTAATCTTATTTAGAAGACTGAATTGATGTAATGAGTGTTTACATTGGCTCTGTGCAATCTTTTTTGTTTTGTTTTGTTTTCCTCCTTTTGCTTAAAGATCATATAATATTCCTACTAAAGCAGCATTAGCCAAAGGAGCACACATAGTTCCAACTCAGAACAGGGAGGGTCCTTCTTATGTCACTGCTGTCAACTTAGGACAAAAACTGCGATGAATAGGGAAAAAAAAAAAATCTTTTGTTTTCAAAGCTAAACAGCCAAAAATGCAGCTAGAAAAGTTCCATAAAGGTTTAGCTTTCAGCAACACATAGCGGAAACAAAGCTGATTCCTCCTCTTGCTGTGCCCCCTGACCTCAGAGTTTTATATGTCACTGCCTAGAAGGCCTCTAGTCACGGCAACCTCTGTGCATGGCTTTCCCAGGACTTTCAGGGTTTTCCTCAGGGGATGCTTGAGTGGGGGAAAAAAGGGCTTTAGCACCAGCCTTCGATTTAAAATAGCAGGGGGAGTTTACTGATTAATATTCATGAGAAGGGAACAGTCTGCTTTTTGTTACCGCAGCCGTTTCCCATGCAAGGTGGGTTGAGAGGGAGGAATACATTACAGAACACATCCTACTGTCACAAGTACCACCACCTTCAGACATATAGAGAATCAGGAGCCTAAGCAAAGCTCAGATAGTAAATATTTAACAGGGAAAGGGCATGCCTCCTCTTCCTGCCTGTATATATTAAACTCATTCTTTCATTTTAACAAGGGAACTGTGTTTTCGTGCGCTCTCTACCCTCACCCCTGCCCCCTGCTTAAATTCTGAGCTTCAGTGGGTAGTTCACAACACGTTATAAATCCACTCCACCACTTACACAATTAAATGTGTTTCCCTGTTTGGTTTGGTTCTGAAGTCACTGCTAGTTCTTCTCTAGTGGGAAATGTTACTTCTGTTCACTGAGGTACATGGAAGAGCAGGACTGGTTCCCTTGCACTTATACCAGAAAATTTCTGGGATAACCCAGCTGAAATCCATGATTCTCACACCTGTCTAAAGTGGGCGTATGAAGAAGGCACAAATGAGGCAAAGATTTTCAAATGAAGGTGCTGGTTTGGGGTGCTTCTGAGTTGCAGGCATTCCTGTCAAAATACCCTTTCTCTCATGTGCAAAAGCACAGGGTATGGTCCCTCCCTTCACTTCCTCAGTCCTCCTGCCATTTCCATCAGCACCTGAGTTCAGGAGTGATTTCTGAAAATTATAGTGAAGGGTCCAAAGCCTCTCCTGGGAGCATAAGCAAGGACTCCTTAATTTCTCTGCAGTGGCTGGGAAAATACACCTCCTCATTTGGCAACGTCAGATATTATTTTATAAGTCAGAGATAAGTGACTGCAAGAGATGCAGTACACCTCCATTTCTGACACCAGATTCCAGTGGATTCGGGGAGGAGCTGATACACCTCTCCAACAACAAATGTATGTCTATGCTCATGACCCTGTAATAGGATCATAGGAGCAAAGTAGATGAGGGAGCACCTGAAAGAACTATTATTTGACATCTTTCTCCTACCCTGAGCGAAACAAACTGTGCTAGTACTACCATGCTTCGGCTGATACAGTTGCATTGACTGACTGAGCCCCGGAACAGGGTACATAGGGACTCCTGGGACCTCACAGACAAAAAAAGCCCTGTGAGCTCATCCACTTGAAAATAACGGTCAGAGTTGATGATGAACAGACTACAGCGGCACACAACTGCGACCACATCTGGATGCCAAGAGAGCATCACCCTGACTGCCACCTTTACTTCTTACCTCCACAGAATAAAAGAGCATTAGTGGTTCAAAAATGGCAAAGCACGCGGCCTATGTAGGGGCCCACTTCCCACAGAGGGCAACAAGGGCTGCTCTCTAGAGCCGGGTTAGCTCTGCCACCAGCTGCCAGCAGAACCCGGGGTCAGGTCGGGGCTGGGTGAACTGTGATCCCAGATCAGCCTCACTGTTTTGACAGATGTCCTTAGACTAAGTGCAGTTAAATAGATCAGTACAGCTCATTTCACCTGGGGGAGAGAGGGACGGGAGAAAGACGGAGAGAAGAGACAAATGACCGGTTTCACCCATGGCAGCTGTCCCTGCCCCAAAGGCCCTGCTCCAGTGCAGTATCCCTCTATTCCTTCAAGATCCAGCTAGGAAACTTTGCCAGAGGAAATATCCTGGGTTTGCACTTTTACAAAGACAAAACCATGAGGTAGCTATACAAACAGAAGGAGTTTTGCTTGTACAGCGTCTGTTCCCTGGGAACTGAAACATATCACATCGGCAAAGAGTATCTACTACCATGAGAAGCTTTGTTCCCGTGCTTGGGTAGAAAAGCTGCTCCAGTACTGCAGACAAAGCAAATGATGAGGCTCAGAGTTTCTCACTGAAACTAGAGAAGAAAGGTTTAAGGATGGTATGAAGCATGAGTAGGTACTGCATGGAGATAAAAGCAGGTTTTTTCACCATGCCAGCCAAGGCTAAGAAGAAAGGAACTTTCTGAACATGGCTGGGGAGAGGAGGGTGCTGTGCCCCTTGCACCATCTCCATGACCTTGGCTGCAGCGTGCTCTCAGCCTGAGCAGAGCATGTCTCACTGAAGCTTTGAAGAAGTACACCTGACTCCAAGCTGATTGTGAATGAAGAGCATGACCTATTTTAAACAGGTAGGCCAAGAAAACTTCCATCTCTCTGCCTTTAGGGACTTGTTTCAGAATACAGAGAACTTACCTTGAAAATGTTTTCCATGTTGTTTGATATTGTGGAACCGTCAGTGGGAATACTGACAGCATTAGATGCCTGGGTGGCTTATTGATTTGTTCTAGTTTTGTTGTATTGGCTAAAATTCATTCAGAAGTCTCCCTTCCTCACACTCAAATACTTACTCTGAATGCTACCTTGAGAGGGAAAATGGGGGGGGAAAAAAGAAGGGAACTAGAAAGTTGAAAAATTTATCTAAAGAAGCCCATGATGTGAAAATGGACTTCATGAAAAGTATATATTATTTATATCACTAACGTAGTCTTCTGGGTTAAATATTTCTTGCTACTTAGACTCTGGGAAAAGTTGAGTTTGTGTGTGAATAATGTTTCTAATGACCACATGCACACATACATGTGTGTGTCTGTGTACGGAGGTATAAAGACCTCAAGAGAATGAGTCTACCACGGACAGTACTTTTTCTTTTGTCAACAAAAGAACTAAAAGAGAACTTAGAGTACTGCCCTTTTTGAAAGAAAGCTGAGAATTATATTCTTGGTAACCTATACCCCTGAAGTAATGACAGACTAATGAAATGGCTGAAGTTACACAACACCAGACAAGACCTTTCCCCTTCCCCCAACAGTAGACTAGACACTCTGGGAGATTTCCCTGAAACTTTACATATGGAAGAAGAAGCTGTGAAAATCACCAGTGCTCAGCAGCTGAGAGAAGGACCCCAGGATCTCACAAAGACAGGGTTTGAATGGCTCAGGCCCAGCTGAAGGAGCACAGAAAAAGAAGAAGGTCAGCACTTGTGCTGTCAGGTCCTGGGCATTCTCCCAGTACCTGCTGCCAAGTGCACTTGGATCAGGCTGGAGAAAACTGAAGATGGGAGGCCAATGCCTAAGTATTTCCTTGTATCTAATTCCAGATTTATCCATTCTAATGTCACCCAGAGATAACTGTCAGAAGAACCAACTGGCTAAACAGGTGGGAGACCTGATCCTTCTCTTTGCTTCTTCTATTACTGATACAGAAATTCATTTCCATGTTACTAAACCTAACGATACTTATTTTTTGTTATGGTCTCATTGAGAGAGCAGAAGAGATCTGGAGATTAGGGGTTTAAAAAAAAAAAAATAAAAATTTCCACCACCTCTGGTTCTTAAGAAAAACAATTTTACAATTTTTCTCTGAAAAGGAATGATAAATGGGCTTATTTCCCCTTAGCAGATCACTTGAAGGCACAAGTAGGTTAAACCTGATAATTCTTCATGCTGTTTAATTTTCCATATACTTTAAGATGCATTTATGTTTGAATGAACACTTTAAAAAAAAATAAAAAAAATCATTAATTGAAGCTGTCTGGCTCTGTCATCCTGCCCTCCCATTCTCCACCCAATGAATCAGTAAATTGTAACAAGAGAATCTGGCTAAACAAGTTCCTAATTCAAACACCATCTTATGGACAAAGAAGTCTTTGAAAATAGTATCCATCATCTGGCTCCTTGCGATAGAGCGGAAAGTTGTGTTTTTACTGTTCATGGAATTCATCTCCCTTCAGCGCTGTCAAATGTTGAGTGTGGTGCAGTATGAGACAGCAGACATCAGGGAGAGGAGAGGGAAGGGGGAGGCCTCTGTCAGAGGACCCCAGGGCAAGTAATTTCCTGCCAATTAACACACAGATACTGATAATATTTCTCCCAAGAACAGAGTTCCAGATAAGGAGAAATTTTATACCAGTTGATTCCAGGTTACTGGCAGAGCTCCCTTTTCTAGAGTTCAGTCACCTTCTCGCTGAAGTGATCGGTTTCAGTGTGAGCAGCCCAGGGTCTCAGAGTGCGTACAAGCCAGGTTTACTTTGATCACAGAAATCAGATGATTGACGGAAGAGTCCCACTTCCTAGCAGGAGAAGATTTCAACACCAGCCTCTAAAGTTAAGTGCACGACTTGTCACAGCTGTACTTGTGTGGGTGTTGCTAAGCTGTAGCTCTCCCTGTGAGCCCTGTTTGCACTCACATGCAGTGTTGCAAAGTCTGCTGTACAGTGCTACAAAACTAAATTAATTAATCTGTGTAAAGTGGATTCAGAGCCAAGCACTGTGCTAGTCATGGTAATAAACTAACCAAACAAAATAATCCAAACTACTAGTAAACTATAAAATGCATTTCAAATGTTTCCATTAATGTCCTTGTAAAGCAATCTACTCTTGGCATTTTCAGGAGGTTTTTTGCTTTTCCCTTTTAGTTCTTGAAGTACCTGAGAGCAACAGACCACAAGGGAATCAGAATAAAAGACTTTTGTTCTAAGAGTAAATGCACAGGGCATTTTGTGTGAGGACACCAGACCCTTTTCCTTTACTCTCCTGCATCTTGTAGCTTCTTTGAGGAGGCTGGTGGGAAGAGGTTAAAGGTTACCTAGAGCTGCCAGTAAGAGTGAAAAATGGTGGATAGTGCCCCTGTTCTTAACTGCAAGTTCCTTTATTTCCTTTTGTCATGGCAATACCTTCCCAGGGAAGGCCTGAATGTTGCAAATTAGTGTTCCAACTTATCTTTCTAATTACCTCTTCAGGTGTAACAGCGAGCCAGCTGCTTGCATGAACAAAAGAAACTGCTCCGTAGTGTCTGTATATTGGCATCTGCCACAAACTTTTTTTAGGCTTATCAAATATCTGACTTGCTATTAAACAAAAACATAAACAGGATTTTACTCCTTTTCCTGGGCTCATAAAGATCTTTCCCTGCCAACTTCACCCTGATACAAAAAATTCTGGGAAGAAATCTCGCCTTACACTAATATTTCTGAAAAACCCCACAACTAGAAGAACATCTGATAAAATCAAATATATGGGCTGAGCTTGAAGAAGCAGGAATTGTGCACTGCAAAAATCCAGAGACAACTAAATCCCTGAACGCAGGGTTGAGGAGGCTGCCTTCTGCCAGAGTTGTGTGAACACGAGCTACTGTTTTTATTTTTCATCGCATGCTTCTTGGGCACAAAGAAAAACTCTCTCTGATGGAAAAAGATGATGATTTTGGTGACTGCATGTGAAAGAAGTCTCAGGAGAGACATTCAATCCTTACACCTTTTCAGAACAGAAACCTCGATACTCCCAGGAATGCTATCATCTGTCATGTGCTCAGGCTGCCTCCAAGTACACCTCCCTACCTGGTAAAGGGGGTGCTGCCACAGAAGATGCCTTCAAGGTGAAAAAAGCTATCGTGCTCTGCAAGAACTAACACCAACGAAGAATTGCAGAGATACAAAAGACAAGACAAACGGCTAGTAGACCATTGTTTAGGACTTAATATGTAGTCATAGAGAATACAGCTTGAGTAGGATACTAAACTTATCCTGATGGATGATGGTCCAGCCTCTAGCCAGGGAAGATGTTAACCCAACCAAGGCTGACCTAAGCAAGCTGGTAAATCGGGCAGGCACATGAACTAAGGCATGAGAATCTGATTCAAATTCTGTCTATTGTGAAACAATTTCTTACTGAACACCATCAGAACAGACTCAACTCTTACTGACAATATAAATATGCCCACAAAAATATATATTCACATGGGATTTGTGGTCAGACAAGGTGCTTGTCAAGCTCTATGCCAGTATGGAGCGTGAGCTGCAGAAAGGTGAAAGAGAAGTATGCAATAGACAAAACAGGGCTGCCCTGTGTGCATGACTCTAAGGAAAATCTGAACAGTTTGGTATCTGGACCTAGCTAGAAATGTTGACCCCTTAAAAATCAGGTTTCAAGCTTTTTTGTGGATCTGGCCATGAGAGTGTATGAAATTTCATTTTCAACAATGACTTGAAAATCTTTTCACTAAGGAACTGTTTTCAGCAATAAAAAATGTGCAATGGTATGTAAAAAACCCCAGCCCTATCAACAAACCAAAGCAGCTTTTGGGTAACAGATGCATGGAAAAATCTTTTTTCTTTAGTTTGTTTACATTCCAGTGGGTGTGTCTATGTTAGTATGGTGGTCCAGAGCAGCAGTAAATTCTTGAAGCAAATGCAAATCACCTGAGCACCCTCTACTTACTAGGAATTGGTTTGCTTTGCAGGGTGGTTTTGGTGTGCATCAACTTGATTCACCCTGAAGGACAGTAAGCCAGAACTGATTTAGATGCAATCTATGAGCTCCATCCTAATGGAGACCTGGAAGTCTGAGTCAATGCATGGTCCTATGGAGAGCTTCAAAACACATCTTTGGTGGGAACATTTGATTCAAGCAACCAGACCACCTAGTCCAAAGAAGAAATCCCAAACCACCCACAGGTTAGATGTAGGGGTCTTGGCACCAAGTAACTTCAACGTACAGTCCCACTCATGTTGTAGTAAATTACTTCAGACACAGCCTAACCAACTCAAAAGATGTCAAGTGTTTACTGCTCCCTAATGAAGAGCTGCAGAGCTGTGATTCCAGCTCATAGCAAAGTATTACAGCCAAACTATACTAAATAAACCAGTGTTCATGCCAACTCACATGGAAAAGTGCAGCAAATTAGGGACTCATTAGAGATTCATTTCCAAGCTATAGACTGAACAAAGAGCAGATGTGATACAAAAGTTTTCACTTAAACCCACAAGGTTCTGGTCATATTATGACAACAGCTAATGCATTCTTAGTTGCTTTTCATGTTTAGCTAATCCTGAATAATGTTATTAAAATTACAGTTTCCTTGTGTATTTTCTGTTTGATTGATAGTTGAACATTATCATCTTGCCATAGAATGGGAAGAAAAAGGTGAAATTCAAAGTGTTTTCAAAAGTTGATTTCAAAATCACCCATGGAGAGCTCTTTGATGGGTGCTGGTGTTGTGGCATCAGAAGTAATTCAGACACCTGATTAGTTCACTCAAGTCCATGCTCAAAGTAGTTTTTTTTCCTCACTCTCACACCTTAGACTTAAAGCCACTTGACAGTGTCAAGCTTTACGGAAAAAAAGTAAAAGCCTCTGCACCAGAGACAGAACTGTTCTTCTAGAAGGCAGAGAACTTTTTTTCCAACTACTATTACACATATGGGATAATAAAGACATCCTGGAAAATTCAGATAGCTTCAGGTATCAATAACATTTATTACAAAATACTACAAATATTTCTTCAGCTAATATGTGGCTTTTCATCATACACTTACTATTTTGTGTGTTTATACAGTTCAAGTATATACATTCACATCACGTGAACAGAGCTGATGCCCACACTGGGAATTTTCTTTCCTTTTTTGCGTATAGGATTGTTCCACTTGCTAAAAGCTAAATTCAACTGAAGATGACCTATATTTAAGGCATTATAATACAGTATCTTCCCTACCACATTGCTCATAGGAGGCGGGGACATTGCATACTATAGACAGAGGTATGTATAGGTTTATATTATAGATTTCAACAGCTTAATTTCAGTGACAGAGGGCAAAAGAATGGCAGTGAGGTAAGACTCCTGTTAAAAGCATATTACTTCAATGATTAAAAAAAATAATCCTCCTTTTTCTTTCCGTTTCAGGGACATGATCCTATTAAGCTACATAGTTACTTAACTTACATGAGACATATGATATGGAGGAGCCTCACTCTCTTTGGTGCAGGAGAGCTGTATGTCTTGCTGATTTCAACAAGCACAGCAGGGCCTTTGCACATTGTGGGCTCACCCAATTGCTAGCAAGCCTTTGTGAAAATGGATTTCTGGAGACCATAACACAAGTTTTACCCAGGGGCTGCCCTCCCCACAAAATGTAGTTAAGGTAGGTATATTCTTAATACCAGTTTTACACAAAGGTGAAGGAGACATTCAGCCCTTGCCTTGTTCCAGTTCCATATGCTTCTATAAGAGGGTGAGGGCCTAGCTAAATGTTTTGTTTTTCTGATTGGAAGTGAACTGCTCCTCCACCCTGTCCCCTCCACCTTGCTTACAGAGAGCAACAGCTGAGAAACTAAAGGGACTATTTCCATGCAATGCAATTATTAAGCAGTAGGTTCATGATCTGAGAAGAGTCATCTGTCAGGGAAGAAAGACAGAGTGAGGCAGGTACAGAATGAGGCCAAACAAAACTCCATCAGAAAGTCATGTTTACACCTGAGCAGAGGTGTGCACAGAGGGAAAGTGACATAGGGATGGCAGAATCCTTTTCCAGCCTGGTCATTAACTAATCTAAGTCTTGAAATACAACTTTTGCCTGTCTTTGAGAGACTAAGGCACTGCATGCTTCTGTGCCGTGTTGCCCACAGCCATCAGAGAGGTCCAGGTCAGAGATCCCCTTTGTAGCACGCTTGCAGTGGGGGGAGCCAGGGCACCCCAGTTCTCCCCACCCCAGCTCTGAGCAGCAGCAATAAAACCAGACCCGCCCCTTCTGCATGGCAGACCCATAGGTGTTCATTCCAGTTACTGAGTTTATTCAAAGCCCAAGCTGCAGCCTGTATTTCTAATGTGGGACAGTGGCAACTTCCATAAGCTTTTAAAACAGGAAACTCTTCTTTGGCATATTTTCTGGTAGGTTTTTTAATTTGGATGGGTTTGTATGTCGCCACTTATCTGAGGGGATCAGGAGCAGGGCATTCCAGCCCTGGGAAAGTATGCACCTCTCATAGTTAGCAGCTAAGGCTCTGGGGAGCTTGTGGTAATGTCCTGTCTCCAGGCAGCTGAGTTGCTGTGTGGGGCTGCAGGTAGCCCACAGAGAGAAAGTGAACTGGAAATATTGGTTTATTGTTGTTGTTGCTTCCTTTTGTACAATTTGCAACTTCAGTAGCCACTCTGTAGCCCAATCAGATCTCTTTCAGTGTCTTCTGACTGAGTGGCTTTAAGCCCTACCCTGGAGCCCAGAACAGTCAACAGCTTTTCGTTTGTGGGGTTATTTTTAACATCCTTCTCATGTGGGGAAGTTCAAGAGCAGGATGGTTGGTCTGATCCACTCTTCTGACTACTTGGGACAGATCATATTCAGTAAGAGAATTCAGATAGTCCCAGAGAGCATGAAGCTAGAATGAATGCAAATCAATGAAAGTGCTACACACAGATTTGCCACTAAGCAAATAGAGTGATTTAAGACGAGATTATAAACTGGGAAAGAAGAGACTGTGCAGTGGAAAAAGTACTTCAAACCTTGATCCTGCAGAAAGCTTTACACTAAATACTTTTGAGAAACTCTGAGAATGAAAGGCTGCATCAATATGCTAACGTAACTCACAGTGAAGTGTTGTTTTAGACTGCCACAGCATTCATCTTCTGCTTGATCTCTTTGCATCTTGCAGATATCCAGCAGACAGATTAGAGCAAGAATAACACGCCTGGGTTTAGCTAGATGTGCCCTCTTCTACCCACAGACTTTGTCTGGAAGGAAGGGAGAATCTGAGGACCTTCTTTACCTCCATGTGGGATTTCTGGAAGTCAAATGGCCCAGCTGGAAGTACTTGGCAGTAGCAACCCCAGGTTACTCTGCGTTCAGAAACCCCAGATGTTTCCACAGCATCTACACAGATCAGCTGCAGAGAGTTTGCAAGCGAGTCCAGCACTTTCTGGAAGTGTCAGAGGGGCTTGTGGTCCATGTTGGAATCAGCTGTGAAGCCAGGGCAGAAAAAATTCAACATTTCCCAAATCGTTGGATTTGTCATGCACATGCAGACCATCTGTGCAATGCACAGACCATCTTCTGACACCACCTTGTTATGTTGTTGGGTTTTTTCACAGTATTTTTGTTCTGCAGAAAGAAATGTAGCAGCTCTAGATTTGAAAAGGAGTCCAAGGAAAATGATCTAATACGAACCCTGACCACCATTTCTGCTGTAATTAGGAATAAGTTTCTAAACTTGCCTCCTAACTACTACAATGCTAATATACATTGACCCAGAAGTGCCAGGAGCTCCAGTCCAGAGATCCCATGCTGGCATCATGTAAACAAGCTGTTGGTATGGAAACTGCAAATATCTAATTCTGAGAATCTGCTTGGGAGGGGTAGGGGATGTTCAGCTGCTGGATATGAACAGAAAGAAAAAGTTACTAAGTTCTACTTTTGTTAGAAAGTAAACTGCAGCAGAATCTAATTTTTGGTGGACATCAGGGTGAAAGGGAAGATGCAACTAAACCTTTTTAGCCTCTTTCTTGCTTCTGAAATAACTCAAAAAAAGCTATTTAGAGAAAGAAGAAACTGCAGTACTTCTAATCATCACCAGCAGGTCTTTAACCTCACAGGAAACAGAAAACGAAGAACAGATTGTAAAATATCCAGACAGACTAAAGGTCATTCTTCTTTCCCTTGGGATGAAGCATTGCATTTTGCCTTAAGGACAAATATGCATCTACTATATACATGCTGTCACACAGAACATCCACATCTCTTCACTGTCACTCGATAGTGGCACACCAAGTTTACATTTGCAAACAGAGATAGGCATGGTGGTGGTGAGCAAGTGAACAAGCAACATGATAGACAAAGGTAAAACCCAAGACATTTCTCCACAGTGACAGAATAATTGACCCAAGGCAGATGTATTTAGTGGCATGCAGTTAAAATTCCGCACTTTACATAAAAAGGTTATTCTTTTGTAGCCTGAGTTAGGAGGTAGGAACTTGATCTGATGAAGCAGCCCAGAGGAGAATATGCTTCTTAGTGCTCATCAGCTCTTCCCTTCACAGATTTCAGGCAGGTCACAAAGCCTGCAGGACACACAACAGCACAGAGCTAACCAGGCTGGCTGGGATGGTCACAGGAGGCTGAGGAGCAACCAAACATGTGCCACCCCTGCCACCCCTTTTCGTGGGGTAAGACATGTTGGCTGAAGAATGGCTGGACACTTTCCTGCCTGAACACATTCCTTCATGCACAGAGAATTTCCTTAGGTTCTTGCAGTCAGTTGCTTCATTTTCCAGCATCTAGCCTAAGCCTTGCTAGGGGATGCTGGCTGACAGCACAGCTGCAGAGCTACCACTGTTAATAACTCACACATTAAGATGGGACCTTTTTTGTCCTGAAAGCCTGAGAGACAACAAGAGGTGAGGATACTCCGAGCTGAGTGCTTTTTCCCTCCACGCTCCAGTGCAGACCACTCTAACACAGGACTGTTGGGATCTGCTTGCCCTTCTCAAACCACGGTGTCATTCAGGGAATCTGAAGGGCTCCCACTTTTCTTAGCTAGGAGCACACAAGAGAGAGAATTTCATCTCCAGCTCTTTGTGCCTCCAGGAGGGTGGAGGTGGGCCTCCAGCAACGCACCGCTGCTGCTAATGAGAAGGCAAAGGGGAAGCTGTAGGCAGAAAGGAGGAGG